>PVJI01024159.1:0-22373 GCA_004026765.1 Micronycteris hirsuta
TTTATATATTTTGGAGATCAGACCCTTGTCTGAGGTATCATTGGCAAATATGTCTTCCCATATGGTTGGTTCTCTTTTTATTTTAATACTATTTTCTTTAGCCCCACAGAAGCTTTTTATTTTGATGAGGTCCCATTTGTTTATTCTTTCCTTTATGCCCTTAGCTCTAGGGGACATGTCATTGAAGATGTGGCTGCGTGGGATGTCTGAGATTTTCCTACCGATGTTTTCCTCAAGAACTTTTATGGTGTCACGACTTACATTTAAGTCTTTAATCCACCTTGAATTTATTTTTGTGTATGGTGTAAGTTGGTGCTCGAGTTTCATTTTTTTGCAGGTAGCCATCCAGATTTCCGAACACCATTTTTTGAAAAGGCTATTTTTATTCCATTTTATGCTTCTGCCCCCTTTGTCGAAGATTAATTGCCCGTAGAGACTCGGGTTTATTTCTGGGCTCTCTATTCTGTTCCATTGGTCTATCTGTCTGTTTTTATGACAGTACCAAGCTGTTTTGATTACAGTGGCCTTGTAATATAGCTTGATATCAGGAATTGTGATCCCTCCTGCTTCGCTCTTCTTTCTCAAAATTGCAGAACACTTCAAAAATTTATATGGAACCATAAATGTCCCCGAATATCTTCATGATTGTTTGACTAGATCTACTCATAACAACCTAGACCAAGCCTCACATAACCACAAAATATCTGGGAAATGGTAGGCATCCTTCCGTTTGGGAGAGACACCTAGATATCTATGAGCACCAGTAATATCTATTTTATGTGTGCTTTCATTTCTGCCTCATATTTTAAAAATATTTAAAAAATAGATTCACATATAGTTCTCCAGGTTTTTTACTAAATTGTAAGTGGGTGTGTGGTGGAAGTGGGGCAGTATTAGACTAAATATCAAATTCAAATAAACTTTAAAAATAATACAATTTATACATTCCCTTGTTTGGATACAATTATGTTTTGGAATTTAGGGAGCAGAGTTCTTAAGCTATTGTAAATTGAGTTTTGTTGGTTTAAAAAAGTTATAATTTGTTTACCATATGATTTTTGGATATACAGAATTTTGTTCAAGTTCTTTAAAATTTAGGATTATATTGAAGAGATGCTAAAACAATCATAATAGCTCTCATTTTAAAACAATCACTGTGTTCTAAGTACTAAATACTTTTACTAAATACTTTTTTATATTTTATCTCTTTTAAATTTTCATTATGCTTATGAGGTAAGTAATTAGTTCCATTTTACAGTTGGGAAAATTAGGCATGAGACAAAATTACTTAATGGTCATATTGCTGGTGAGTCTCAGATCTCAGATTTTAAACTAAGGTTTGTCTCATTGTAATAATTCAATGCCCATGCACGTAAACATAATATTTTCTTAAAATATGTATATAAATGTTTCAGAAAGTTTAATAATTGGTCATTAAGGAAACTCATTCCTCAACCTTGCCAAGGAACGAAATGTTTCTCCACATGTAATGATTGAAATCATACTTAAGAGCTTTAATGACACTTCAGACATGGAACTCAACTAACCTACAATCTAAAAGTAACCATATGCAATGGAGTTTACACACTTTTATTGCTATGGTTGAGATGGAGGTAAACAAACAAAGCAAGTTCTCAGGTGTTATGCTATTTACACTACTCATTTGAATTACAGTTAAGGTTATAAGAAGAAAGTTTTCTGAAATAAACATCTGTGGTTCATATCTTAATTAAAAATGAATAGAGTTATATTCAGTTTGAAAGTCAAGTTGAAAATAAAATACCCAATCTCACAGTTTATGTATAATATTGTCCCCCCAAAAAGAGGCATGGTAATTCAACTGAAAGTCAAAAAAAACAAGTTTTCCATGTGTGAAGTTGAATTTAACTTATCTGAGCTTTAATATCTTTATCAATAAAATGAAGAATTATAAAACTATTTTTAGAATACTTTTTGAAACATCTTTAATTGTGAAATCAATTCAGGTGGTTATTAGTAGGATTTACTGATTACATAGAATATAAAAGAAAATACTAATGTTCACTGAATATAATATAAATTAATATTGATTCATGAATCATTTGATTAGTTATGACTCTATGTGTGTGTGTTCACTGGGTAAAAGAATGTAAAAGTCATTTCATGCTATGGGTCACAGCCCACATATATGTTATAATACACTGACTATATTATTTTGTTATCTTTTCCATATCTAAAATATTATGCTCTATTTTATTTACATTTATGACATGATTAATTATTCATTCATATTAATTAATTTTAAAGTTTATTTGATGGGATACATAAATGCTAATAGTGGTTTTGTGATACATCTATAATACTTTGTAGACACTAAAGTTCCAGATATTATTACAACATAGAATTTCTGAAAATTAATTTGTCTGGGAACAATAAAGCTCTACTGTGATTTAAATGATGTCTTATCACCTAGATTAACATTCTAAGCAAATTCTTTGTTTCTATATACTAACCTAATTGAAGTCATGACTCAAAATCCATCAATAAATTTATTTTTAACATGTGCAAATTTGCATATATTTCAAAACAGAAGTTAAATAAACCTATATGTATGGTTACATATTATTTCAAGTTACAAAAAGTCAAAACACTAGCCTTGGCTGGTGTAGCTCAGTGGATTGAGCATGGGCCTGTGAACCAAAGGATTGCTGGTTTGCTTCCCAGTCAGGGCACATGCCTGGGTTGTAGGCCAGGTCCCCAGCATGGGGTGCATGAGAGGCAACCACACATTGATGTTTCACTCCCTCTCTTTCTCCTTCCCTGCCCCTCTCTCTAAAAATAAATAAATAAAATCTTTTTTAAAAAGTCAAAACACTGTTAATTTTTTATATGCTGAAGGTCAATTTACTCCTAAAATGTTTTCAAATACAGTATATCTCAGTAGAATAAAAACTCTCACATTAAATTATAAAACCCAGAAAAGAAATAAATTAGGGGACTCAAATTTTGTACACTATAAGGAATTGGTATAGCCAGTTATCCTCTGTATAGATGCTTACTAAGTAACTCAAGAATCTGTAGGTTTTTAATTTCTTCTCTTAATCTGGCAGTCTGCTTTGGCTACTATCCCGCTCAACAGTATGTTGGCAGAACCTATAGGAGAGAGGCCAGAGAGAAGTTCAGTTGCTTCAGGGATTCATTTTTCTAGCATGAGCAATAGAATCTCTTGAAAAAATGGGAGCTGTGGCTTGAGGGATTGAGGGAAATGGACAATATATGTAAAATATTCAAACTAAATCAACAGAAACACAATGTTGTAATTGCATAATCTCTCTCTGACTGTCACTGGCACATAGTAAGGATCTGTGTGTAAAAACATTGTTTGGAAAAATGGAACAAACTCAAAAACAATCTGAGAGACAGAGAAATTAAGAACAAGGAACAAAATGGACACAGACCACAGGGACCAATGGGACAAAATCAAGCATACCAGTATGCACATAATGTGACTGCCAAAAGGACAAACGGCAGAAAAATTATAGTTAGAAAAACAATACCAGAAAACTTCATAAATATGATGAAGAATTCAATTTACATCTTTGAAGAGCTCAACAAACTCTAAGTTAAATAAGGTCAAAGAGATTCACACCTCTGCACAATTATTGTCTAACTGATGAAAAGGGAAAGATAAGATAAGATCTTGAAAGCAGCAAGATATTAACCACTTATCACATATTAGTAATCCTTGGTAAACTTAAGGAAGTTCTGACATCATCAGAAACCATCACATATATCAGTATCTGTATCTATGAGGTATTGCGAAAAAGTACCCAGAATAAAATCTATATTCTTTAATAAATTAATTACAAAACAAAGAAAATTGAAAATAGTTGAGTTAAGTCTTAAATTTAAAAAGCTACATAACATTTTTTAGTCAGAAAATATGTGTGTGTTTGTGTGGGAGAGCAGGGAATTAATAAATTAAAGGCAAAATTAATTCAAATAAAACTTTACTAAGAATGGCTTATAATCTTAATAAATAAATGTCTTCTATATAGTTAAAAATACCTAAAGCCAGTGAATCAAGTAATGGTTTATATATATTCTATATATATTTAAAACATTCTTGAGTAGTTTAAGCATGAGGAAATGAATGGGAGAGGATACCACATTAGGAATAAAAAATGGAACATAAGTACAAATTTGTATATTCAGAAATAATAGAATTAGATCAATACATTTATAACAATACATTTCAAAATATGAAAGAATTGAAATTTGAAAAGGGAAACATGGTGCTGAATATGACCCAAATCTGTGTTGATACTTTCATGCATTTTCTAAAAATATGATTTTTATATGCTTAGAGTACAAGTGGTTAAACCCAGGAAGATCTTTAAGATGATTTAATCTGTAAATATATCAATTGTACATGTTTTATTGATATGTAAATATACACCTTTGTTGAAATATTTTGTTTAGGAAGGCTAAAATTAAATTTTTACATAGTGTAAAATATTCAATGGCTACTTAGTTAACAGTAAAAGGCCTAAGTTCAACAAGGGTCCTGCTATATGAATATTTTTGTTTAAACTGAACAAAAGTATTCATATAGCAGGACCCTTAATGTCAATATTTTATATGATTTCAAAGAGACCATGTTGCTTAATAATATCATAATGACCTTATTTTAGAACCAGTAATGGGGTTAACTAAATATATTTCATGAGACTCTCAATCTAAAAAGCTAATTACTGTTATTTTCCTGCCCTCACATCTAGTGACAGGTTTATCTAAGATCTGTGGTATTATGTGTATTGCACAGAAAATTAGAAGCAACTGTTCAATTTTAAACTGCAATTTAATCTTGCATGTAAAGCACTTGCCCTCTCGGAAACCTAGAAAAAATAATAAGTTTGTTTATCACAAAAAATCACAAAATCGACAAGAGTCTGTGTAATATCCGGACCTTAGAGTTTTTTCTTCTGACTTGCAGCTTAATTTTTTTTTTCATGACAATGACTACTCCTTAATGTGTTCTAGGCAAAAAAATACACCAAATGCCCAGGTCCTTCTGGAGTATGTAGAATAGGCTGTGTAAGAACAATGAAATGTTAAGGAACATAAGTTTGTATTCCAGTCTCACCTATTCAGTTGTTCCATAGGAAGGAAATAAATAACATTGTGTCTGATTTAATTTACAATATTAAATTTTGCTTCAGGAATTTTGTAAAAACTCTCTGGCTTCCTGAAATTTCAGTAATTCAAATGTACTTAGGGAACTTAAATAATATATTGGGTGCTTTTTGATGATGTTGTTTTATTTCATTTCAGTCTTGTTTCTTATTGAAAATCCAGTGAGAAACTGTATGATTTATTTTTAAAGGTGTAAGAAGGAAGTGAATTGCTGACAAGTTGGAAGCTTCCTGTACCTCATTTTAGCTCACAACGAGGAATAGACTTTGTTTCTTCAAAGAAACACTAAATTGATGCAAGGAAAGAAAATAATAAATGAAAAACATGGATGGAAAATTTGCACATCATGATACATATTTATTTAAGGTACAATGTAATATCCTAGACTTGGATTGCAGTTTAAAATATTGGGAAAAGAATATTCAGTAGGTGGAAAAGGTAACACTATAGTTTATAATCTAAATAAGTAACTGCTGTATAGCTATAACAAACTTAAAGAAAATAAATAAAAATAAAGGTTTATATGATGCCTTTATTAACCATATTTTATTAACAAACTGAGTAACGGTAACTGGTTAAAATTGAATGTGTAAATGATAATTTAATCTTTCTGACTCCTAATAAGAAATCATATGTTCAAGGAGTAAGACAGTTAGAAGCATTTCCTAATATCTTCATAGTCCGGTCATTATTAAGGTCTTCTCCTGGGCTTCTATCCTGAGTTATCATGAATAGAGGCAGAATTGAAGGAATCAAACACTTCCTATTTCCAAGATTTACAGCCTGTCCACAACTATCTGCCTTGATATAACTGAAACTTCATCATGTCCTAAATTCTTTTGGTGCCATGGAGTCTTCTAAAATGATGGCCATTTTGTTTGGTTTCCCTTTTTATTTCTCAAAGAGGCTTCATATTACTGGGGTTAAAGGGATGGCGAGTGTCTTTTTCGCTCTTAATTTCAGTTTTCAGTCTGTTTTCTCTCCTATTTCCTTCTTTCATGTCAACATATTACATCACCCACTACTGCTTATTTCTGTGATTATATGCTTATCCTCTGGTTATTTCTCATAATTTTTCAAATGTCTGGCTCCTAGATTACTGTTACTTTCTTTAAGACTGTGTCTTTCTTCACATTTTTCCAATTTCTTATACAGGAAGATAATCTTTCCAATACAGAGGCCTTTCAGTTTCTGAATTTTTCACACCTGTCATTATAAACTGAACTTTGCATTACCAAAAACTACAATGCCCCTCAAATATCAATTTTGTGCTATTTACTTGATGACCATCATCTCTTTTCTTTATCACTCCAACAACTAGCCCATCTCCAATAATCCTTTAATAACACTGTGACCTTTCATTTATCTATCTTAATCTTTTTCTTTTCCTCAGCTCCTTGATGTTTCCTCCTTTAATTCTCCAGTATAAATATTTATAATTACTCTCACTTATTCTCTTGACTTGCTAACATTTCTTTCTTCTTTACACTTATTTAGCAAAACAAACTCTGTCAAATTCTTATCTGTGGCTGAAAAAAATTAAATGCATCCATGCTGACTGACCTCCCTTAACCCTTGTGAACATTAACCACAAATGGGTTATCGATGCTTCCAGACAATTATTGATATAGCACTTCCTAATCATGTTGCTTCACAACTCCCTTAGGAGACTTCCTCCCATGCTCTTTATTTTCCTCAAACATTTAGTATGTTCGCATACTAGACAAATGACTTTGTTTCCCATTTTACTGAGAAAAATGAAGCAATCCAAAGAGAAATTTCACAGGTATGTCTATCCTGACTTGTCCACCTACCAACCTCTGCAACCACACAGTTTTCTTATCTACTACAATGCATAAATAACCATGCACCTATGAAACTCTGGTCCTTTTTAAAAAAAGATTTTATTTATTTATTTTTATAGAGAGGGGTAGGGGGAGAGAAAGAGAAGGAGAGAAACATCAATGTGTGGTTGCATCTTGCACACCCTCTACTGGGAACCTGGCCTGCAACCCAGGCTGTGGCCTGACCAGGAATCAAACCAGGGACCCTTTGGTTTGAAAGCCAACAGTCCACTAAGCCATACCAGCCAGGGTGAAACTCTGTTCCTTTCAACGAGCATTAGGTAGCACTCCCTCTTGTTTCCTCAAGGCCAGTGACCTTGGTATAGTTTCCTCCCTTTCTTATTTTACTGATACTCACTGTGTTTTAAATCATTTGCTTTCTTTCATCCTGTGATGTGTTTACATAATACAGTTGCAGTGATGAAAACCTAATTTGTATATCCAACCAAATCTACTTTTTTCCAACTTGAGGCTCCCATTTAACATATCTATTTCTACATCTAATAAATATGTTTAATTCAATGTATGTAACACTAGATTATGATCCTTCTCTCCAAACATTATCCACCTGGAGCTTCCTCATCTCAGCTAATATCAGTCCTGTCTGTCCAGGTGTTCAAGTCAATAACCTTGGAATCATCTCTGACTCCTCTCTCACAGTCCACAGCCAGTACTTCAGAAATCCCATCGACTTTATTATCAAAATATATCAAGAATGTATGTTCTTTCACGAGAAATGCTGTAACACATTGGTCAATGTCAGCGCCTCTGTTCTAGATTACTACAATAGTCTCCTAAATAGTCTCTCTGCTTCTACCTGGAACCTGGACACTTTAACATCAATATATGAGACAAAGGAATACTTTCAAAACCTAAAAAATATTATAGTATTTCTTCGTTAAAAACACTCCATTTTACCCAGAACGAAAGTTAAACAACTAAAAAATAAAAGATCTTAAAAATGTCAGGATTCCTCCTTAACCACTTGGACCTCATTAGGAACTTCTTTCCCCTTGCCACACCACTGTAGCTATAATGTCCCCCTGCTTGTGTCCCCATTCCCTTGGTTCAAGTTGTACAATCAGTGCAGGGTCTAAAATTATGTCCCTGACCATCCACTTAATGTTTTATCATATAGACAAACCCTTTAATTTGTTAAGTACCTGATTTTTTACTTCAAACAATTCACTAGACAAATATTCTTAGGGTACCTGTTGTGCTTTGAAATCTGCTCTAAATTCTGAGAATTTGACAGGGTGAAAGCAGATAAAATTTTTACCATCATGAGAAATACAGTCTGCACGCAAACTACACTGAGAGTAAGGCTAGGTACAAAGATAATAAATGTTTGTATATTTTAAGAATGTGTTATTTGATTTCAGTGGGGGGAAAAGCCCTATGGTGAGTCCATGTAGTAGGTGAAAATGTATTCTATCTACAGAGAGTTGAAATAAAATATTCATTATTAGTTTGTATATAGTCACAATTTATATAAACAAATTACCCTATTGACATAAGGACATCCAAAAGCACATGAAATAGTGTGAAATTTGATGTGAAAAAGACAAAATAAAACACTGACAGAGAAATACAAGGTGAGGCAAAAGTAGATTACAGTTGTGAGTAAACCAAATTTTACCTCACCTTGTACATGACTAAATTAGGCTTTTAAGTTTTCCACCTAGTAAATTTGACATATGATGTCACTAGGTCATTACTAAAGTTAATGTAACATAAAATATCCAGAATTTTATTCTATTTTCTAATGAAAGATTAAAAAACATTACACAAAGAAGTAAGATTGCTTCTATGCATACATAATGTGAAATGACTTAAAATACCAAAACTCTTTTGTCTTGCCTTTAGATACGTTACATGGAAATGGCAAACTATGTCTAGTATGGCATAGAAGACTGTTAATAATAAACCTCAGATAAGTGTCTAAAAATATGAAGGTTTTTGTCTTTTAATGAAAGATTAATTTGGGGAACATAGTGTTCTCTCATCTCTCATGGTCATTGCTTTATAGTTCAGAATACTTCTCATGTATATAGATACAATGATGCTATTGCTCTAAAATCGTCTGCAGATTAGAATTAACATGCTGATGTAAGTTGCACAAATGTATGTATCCATAACTATATACATATATATGTACATTAGTGTGAACGAGCACTAGAAAAAGTCATTTGAAATAAAACTATAACCCTGGCTGGTGTGTGCCAGTGGACTGAGCACGGGCTGAGAACCAAAAGGTTGTTGGTTCGATTCCCAGTCAGGACACATGCCTGGGTTGCGGGCCAGGTCCAGTAGGGGGTGCCTGAGAGGCAACCAGGCACTGATGCCTCTCTCCCTCTCTTTCTTCTTCCCTCTGCCTGCTCTAAAAAGAGA
Source organism: Micronycteris hirsuta (assembly GCA_004026765.1). Lineage (NCBI taxonomy): Eukaryota > Metazoa > Chordata > Mammalia > Chiroptera > Phyllostomidae > Micronycteris > Micronycteris hirsuta. The sequence continues at coordinate 9,411 of PVJI01024159.1, forward strand.
TGAATAAATAATTTAAATAGATGAATAAATAGTGCCACTAATATATTTATATTTTTCTTTGTGTCACCTATTTCTGTTCATTATTTAGATAGGCAGGGTTCATTATATCAACTATGCAAAAATAATATTATGAAGAGAAACATATTGTTTTTCTAGTTTTGTAAGAATTGGATTATGAAGACTGTTTGTTTCCGACTACGTAAATGTCTTCAGATTGTGTAAATTTGAATTATTTACCTAGAATATTCATTATTCTGACATCTACATTTCTCATAGATGAACTTACATATATCTACATTAAGTTATGTTTTAATAAATAAACGTAGATGCCTTTATTAAAACAACAATGTATAACTTAGAAACACATAATAGTACAGGTGATCTTGGACATAGATAGTTCTTGTATGCTTCCACTTTGATTACTTTTCTTATCATTAAAACACCTAACATCAATACTTAATACTGAAACTGTGCCCTGAGGCTATGCTGAGTAAATTGGCAAGAGAGGAAAATATAGAGGTCAATGTATCCATGGAAATTTCACTTTGATAGCATTAACATTAAGTAATTTTCAGTCATTCCTGCACATTGAATAATGATGTTCATTTTTAAATTAAATGGTCCTAAATTTGAATGCAGTTAAAATGTCCTTGAAGCAATGGAATATCCCTACCTTTGCTTTAGGAAAAGGAGACGTATTCTTACCAAACTTCACTGGACTCTTATTTAAGGAACTGCAACCTATGGAGACCATACATAAAAGTTTTCCAAAAAGCAATATAGGAAGCAAGTTACATATTGTGTGTTTGTTTATACATAATAAACATTTGTAAAATAATCAAAAAAATGGGATAAAACATACATGGTGGTTAAATGATCAGTTTTGATTTTTGTTAAGATTTTGTTATAAAATTAGTTTTTGGGGTGAGGGACCACATAAAAAGTTGTGTTTCCTTTAAGAAACAAACATGTATCCCACAAAGATGCAACATGTTCTCATTGCTTAATAAACTATTTCAGTTACATGTTGAGGATAATATATAGAGAAATGTTATTTTTTTATTTATTTTCCTGTTTGAGCAAGTACAGAGGGTTTCCATGGCCCACTCCTCCCTTATGTAGTCTTGCCATTATTGATATCCTGCATATGTGAGGGATATTTGTCATAACTGAGAAACCGATATTGATATACATGACCTAAGACCGGACATTAAAAAATGATATTAATGTCTATCTTGACACCTTTGAGGCTTACTCAAAGGCTGACCCAAAAGATCTTCTCTCACAAAATATGCTCTGGACACAGCAGGAAAATTTCCTCACATGGCTCGTTTCTCTATCAACCATACCACATAGGCCACACTTGACTTTCAAACTAACAGGTTTTCATTTCCTGCCAATCTGCAAAGTATTCAAATAAGCCAATAATATCCTTCTGTGGGATCCTAGGCTCAGCCATACTCATGGTACTAAAACCCTAAATTCCACAGCTTCACCTTGTTCTCTCTATTCCAGGGTACAACCCTTCCTTGGCTCTGCATGTCATAGGGTGTCCCTCTTCTCAGGATTTTAGCTATACATGACTAATAAACTTCTGTGTATTTCATGTGTCTAGTTTCAGGAGTTGTGTGTTCATTTATCCTATAGCATAGTGGTGGGAATCCTTCCTTTAATAACAGGGTAAATAGGAGGTGATCAGAACAATTTGGTTTTTATTATATTTTATTGATTATGCTATTACAGTTGTCCCATTTTCCCCTCTTTATTCCCCTCCACCCTGCACACCCCCTCCCACCCACATTCCCTCCCCTTAGTTCATGTCCATGGGTCATACATATACATTCTTTGGCTTCTCCATTTCCTGTACTAATCTTACCCTCCCCCTTTCTATTTTGTACCTACCAATTATGCTTCTTATTCCCTGCACCTTTCCTTCCATTCTCCCCCCTCACCCTCCCCACTGATAACCCTCCATGTGATCTCTATTTATAGATTCTGTTCCTGTCCTGGTCGTTTGCTCAGATTTGTTTTTTTTAGGTTCAGTTGTTGATAGTTGTGAGTTTGTTGTCATTTTACTGTTCATAGTTTTTATCTTCTTTTCCTTAGATAAATCCCATTAACATTTCATAGAGTAAGGGCTTAGTGATGATGAACTCCTTTAACTTGACCTTATCTGGAAAGCACTTGATCTGCCCTTCCATTTCAAATGAAAGCTTTGCTGGATAGTCATCTTGGATGGAGGTCCTTGCCTTTCATGACTTCAAATACTTTTTCCCATCCCCTTCTTGCCTGTAAGGTTTCTTTTGAGAAATCAGCTGACAGTCTTATGGGAACTCCTTTGTAGGTATCTGTCTCCTTTTCTCTTGCTGCTTCTAAGATTCTATCCTTATCTTTAATCTTGGGTGATGTGATGATGATGTGCCTTGGTGTGTTCCTCCTTGGATCCAACTTCTTTGGGATTCTCTGAGCTTCCTGGAATTCCTGGAAGTCTATTTCTTTTGCCAGATTGGGGAAGTTCTCCTTCATCATGTTTCCAAATAAGTTTTCAATTACTTTCTCTTTCTTTTCTCCTTCTGACACCCCTATGATTCAGATGTTGGAATTTTTAAAGTTGTCCTGGAGGTTCCCAAGCCTCTCCTCATTTGTCTGGATTCTTGTTTCTTCATCCTGTTCTGGATGAATGTTTATTTCTTCCTTCTGGTCCAAAGCATTGATTTGAGTCCCAGTTTCCTTCCCTTCACTGTTGGTTCCCTGTACATTTTCCTTTATTTCACTTTCCATAGCCTTCACTTTTTCCTCTATTTTGTGACCATACTCAACCAATTCTGTGAGTATCCTGATTGCCAGTGTTTTGAACTATGCATCTGATAGGTTGACTATCTCTTCATCTCTTAGCACTATTTTTTCTGGAGCTTTGATCTCTTGTTTCATTTGGGCCTTAATTTTTTTGTCTTGGTCTACTGTTACATAGTAAGGGACAGAGCCTTAAGTATTCACCAGGTCAGGGTAACCCACGTTGTGTTGTGGTGCTCCTTGTAGGGGAGGGATCTGAAAGGGAACAATGACACTTGCTCAGCTCTCTGCTGTCTTTCAATCACTTCCTCTGCTACCCACAAGCAAATTGGGCTCTTGTGATGCTGATTCCCTGATGGGTGGGTTTGTGTACACTCTAGGACTCTGTGGGCCTCTCCCTTGAACTCTCCTGTGAGGCTGGGAGTTTCTCTCATCACTTGCAACCCCCACAGGATTTTTCAGTAAGACATTTTGAGGCTTTATTTCCCCACACAGGAGCCAAGGGTTGTACATCTGTCTCACTCCCCAGTTGTTCCTCCCAGTTTATCTGCACATAAGTGTGGGACCACCTGGTCTACCAGCCACCACCTTGCCTGGTCCAGGTCCTCCAGCCACCGCCTTGCCGTGAGTCCTCTCCACCCCTCCTAGCGGTCTGGATGAATGTTTCTTCTTTAACTCCTTGGTTGTTGGACTTCCATACAGATCGATTTTCTGGCAATTCTGGTTGTTTTTTGTTTTTAAGTTTGTTGTTGTCCGTCTTTTGGTTGTGGGGGGGGGGCACGGTGTATCTACCTATGCCTCCATCTTGGTCAGAAGTCTTATTCTTTATTGGTAAGATCCATAGCTTATTTTAGGGCTCACTACTATATTTTGCTGTGTATAATGCTTACCCATGTTTTTGGCCTAAACTTTCAGGAAAACAAAATCTTTCATTTTAATTTTTTAATTCAATATTTTATTTATTTATATTTAGAAATGAAACCGATTATCATATTCCAGGGTATTATTTTGCATATGGATATCATTATTGCTTTCTACAGCTATACTTTTTTAAAAAAGATTTTATTGATTTATTTTTAGAGAGAAGGGAAGGGAGGGAGAAAGAGATGGGGAGAAACATCAATGTGTGGTTGCATCTCACGTGGCCCACCTGGGGACCTGGCCTGCAACCCAGGCATGTGCCCTGACTGGGAATCGAACCGGCAACTTTTGGTTCGCAGCCTGCGCTCAATCCACTGAGTTACACCAGCCAGGGCTACAGTTATACTTTTAATGCATAAGCATAAATGAAAGAATAAAAAACATTTATATAGATACGGAATTAGTACTATCCATGTGTAATGTGTATCCTTATTTTCCCTAAAAATTTTGGGCAAAAAAGTGTGCGTTATACATGGCAAAATACAGTATTTGTTCAATAAAGCTCTATGGGTTTTGACAAATGCATACTGTCAGGTGTCCACCACTATGATACACAAGGAAGAGTTTCAGAGCCTGAGACCCTAAAAGTTCTGTAAGCTCCACTTATTTATCCCTGTGCCCTCCTCCCCAAACCCTTGGGAACCAATGATTTTTTTTTATTGTCTCTGCACTTTTACCTTTTCCAAAATGTCATAAAATCGGAATTATACATTATGTAGTTTTTTCAAACTAGTTTCTTTTACTTAGTAATATGCATTTAAGATATCCATTTCTTTATGGTTTGATTCCTCTTCAGTATTGAATAATATCCCATGTCTAAATTTACCACAATTTTATATACATTTACCTATTGAAGGATATCTTGGTTGTTTCTATTTTTTGCATTTATGAGTAAAGTGTCTCTATACACATACATACAGGTTTTTGTAAAATATAACTTTTCATCTTATTTGAGCAAATAACTAAGAATGCTACTGATGGATGGTATGATATGGCTATGTTTATCTTTGTAAGAAAATGTCAAATATCTTTCAAAATGGACTATTTTGCATTGCCAACAACAGTGAATGAGAGTTTCCATTACTCCACATCCTGGTCAGCTTTTAGCGTTGTCAGTGCTTTGATTGTGGCTGTTATAAAAGGTGTGCAGAGGTAAATAATTTTTATTTACAATTTATTAATGGCAAATGAGGATGAACAACTGTACCTGTGCTTATTTGCCATCTTTATATCTTCATTGGTCAGGTATCTATGAATATATTTCACCCATTTTAAAATTTGTTTGTTTTCTAGTTGTTGAGTTTTAAGAATCCTTAATACATTTTAGACACAAGTCCTTTTTGGGTATGTGTTTTACAAATATTCTTTCTCAATCTATTTTTTTTTTCATTTTTTAAAGAGTGACTTTTGCTAAGCAGAAGTTTTTTTTTAATATTAAATCAAAATTATCACTTTTTTCATTTATGGATCTTATTTTTGTTTTCATATAAAAATGTATTGCTAAACCCAAGGTCACCTTGATTATCTCCCATGCTATCTTTGAGAAATTTTTATAGTTTTCTATTTTGCATTTATGCTTCTGATCCATTATGAATAATATTTATGAAAGTTATAAGACTTGTTCCCAGATTCGATTTCTTTATATTGATGTTAAGTTGCTCCAACAGTATTTGGTAAAATGTCTACCTTTTATCTATTGAATTGACTTTGCTCTTCTATCCAAGATTAGTTAACTATACCTGTGTACATTCATTTATTGGCCCTCCGTTCCATTGATCTACTTGTCTATTCTTCTACCAACACCACTCTATCTTTATTATAGTAACTTTATAATAAGGCTTAAAATTAGATGGCATCAATCCTCTTTGTTCTTCTCTTTAGACGTATCATTGGCTGTTCTTAAACTTTTCATATAAACTTTGGAATCAGTTTGTTTATATCCACAAAGAAACTTGCTAAGATTTTGATAGGGGTTGTATTGAAACTATACACCAATTTTGAAAGATGTGACATCTTAACAACATTAAGGCTTTCTATCCATAAACTTAAAATATATATATTTAGCTCTTCTTTGATTTCTTCAATCAGGACTTAGTAATTTTCTTCATATAAATCTTGCACATATTTGTAAGATTAATAGCTAAGTATTTCTTTTTGGTGGGTGTTAATGTAAATGGTGTTTTTGTAAATGTAGTTCCAATTATTTACTGTATATAAGAAGGCAAGTGACTTGTATCCTGCAATCTTGCAATAATTGCTTGTTATCATTATGATTATTAGTTTATTATTTTAAATTTCCTACATAGTCTATCATGCCATCAGCAAAAAAAAAGTTATATGTATTCTATCCTAATCTGTATGTCTTTTGTTTCCTTTTTGGGTTTTATTATATTAGCTAAGACTTCAGAATGATGCTGAATAGGAGTGGTGGCTGATAATATCCTTTTCTTGTTACTTCTCTTAGTGAGAAACTATCTAAATTTCTCACCATTATTTATGATATGACCTGTAGGACTTTTGCAGACAGACTTTATTAAATTGAGGATATTTCTGTTTATACCTAGTTTACTAAATTTCTATCATTAATGGACATTGGATTTTGTCAAGATTTTTCTGCACCTATTGATACCATTTTGTGATTTTTATTTAGACTGTTCATGTGATGGATTATATTTATTCATTTTCAAATGCTGAACAAGCTATTACATCAAGATTTTTAAATGGTGTAACTTTTTTGATAGGTTGTTAGATTCAATTTTCTAATTGTAGAGGATTTTTACATATTTGTTCATCAGAGATATAGACCTTTAATTACCCTTTCTTGTAATATCTTTGTATGGTTTTGGTGTTAGAGTAACGTGGTCCTCATATCATGAGTTAGAAAGAGTTCAATTTGCCACTATTTTCTGAGACATGTTGTAGAGAATTAATATCCTTTTTTTCCTTAAATGTTTGCTGTAATTCACCAATGACTCCTCTGAGCCTGATGCTTTCTATTTTGGTAAGTTATTAATTAGTGGTCCCATTTCTTTGACATATAAAAGATGGAGAAAAGTAGATTTACAGTTGTGAGCATGTGAAACAGACTTTGTTTTTGTATGATTATTTATTAGTTGTCGTATTAGTTTTCATACTAACAAATGTAAATTTACTTTTTCCCCACCCTGTACATACTCTTATTGAGACTAACTCTCCTTGCATGAATTTTGATACACTGTTTTTCTTTTGTTTTAAAGATGTAGTTTCTTTTCCTTTTAGATTTTATTTCTATTTTTAGAGAGAGGGGAAGGGAAGGAGAAAGAGAGGGAGAGAAACATCCATGTGTGGTTGCCTCTCAGGCACCCCCAAACAGGGACCTGGCCCACTACCCAGGCATGTGCCCTGACTGGGAATCAAACCAGAGACCCTTTGATTTGAAGGCCTGCGCTCAATCCACTGAGCCACAACAGCCAGGGGAGATACACTGTGCCTTTCAAAGGCTGGTCCATTTCTTCTAGGTTATCGAAATTGTGGGGAGTTGTTTAAAATATTATTTTACTATTTCTTAGTGTTCTCAAAATCATTAATGATGTCCCTCTTTCATTTGTGATATTAAAATAATTTGTCTTTGTTTTTATTCCTAGTTAGCCAGGTTAGAGATTTTTTAATTGTATTCATCTTTTCAAGGAACCACCTTTTTTCATAGATTTTTGTTATTTATTTTTAAGTTTGTAATCTGATTATTTTCTGTCCTAATTTATACTTCTTTTCTTCTGCTTATCTTGGATTTATATTTCTTTTTTTTTCCCTTAGATCCCTCTGATGGTCTGCTACTTTACTGATTTTTCATCTTTTTTTCTTTCTAACACATATATTGAATGCTATAAATTTCTCTCTGAGCACTGCTTTTGTTACACTCCACAAAGTTGTGTTTTACTTTCATTTACTTAAAAATATTTTTAAGTCTGTTTTGAGTCTTCTTTGACTCGTATGTTATTTAGAAGTATGCTGTTTAATCTCCAAATATTTTCAAGTTTTTCAGCTTTTTGTAATTGGTATATGGCTAAATTTTATTGTCTTCTGAGTACATATTTTATATGATTTTTATTCTTTTAAAATTTTCAGACATGTTTTATTATACAGAATATGGTCTACATTGGTTAATGTCTCACTTGAGCTTTAGCAGACGGTTTTTGTTGTATGAAGGATTCTATAAATATCTATTCGGTCAAGAGTGATGTTCTGTTCGGCTAAACTATACTCTTATTGATTATCTGAATACTGGATCTATCAGTTACTGATTGACAGGTTTTTAAATTTCCACTTATAAAAATTGATTTTTATATTTCTCCATACAGCTCTACAAAGTTTGGCCTTATATATGTTGATGCTGTTTTATTAGGTGTATGCACATTAAAATTATCTTGGGGAATGTAAATCTTTATTTTTATGTAATGCTCTTCTTTAATCTTCATTATTATTCTTGTTTTGAAACCTGCTTCACAGGAATTGTAATAACTACTTCAAATTAAGTTTGATTAAAGTTAGCATAGTATATGTTTCTCATTCCTTTTACTTTTAATTTATCTATCTTTATTTTTAAGGTGTGTTTCTTATGGACAACATATAGATGGATCTTTTTAAAAAATTCAATCTTACATTGTCTGTTTTTGGATTATTATATTTAGACCATACTTAAAAGCAATTATTGATATAGTTGAATTGTTAACTATATTTGTATGTTTGTTATTTATTGTCCCTGTTTTTGTTGTTGTTGTTTTATTTTTCATTCTTTTCCTGCTTCCTCTCATTTTAATAGAGCATTTTATGGGATTGCATTTTATATCCTCCTTTAGCACATCAATTATACTTGTTTTTGATTGCTTAAGTAGTTGTTCTTCTGAGAACCTATTTCTTTGCTGAGATTTTCATTTATGTGAAAAATTTTGTTTGATTTTGTTGAAGGTAGTTTTAATTGCCATTACAAAACTCACGTGTGTTAGTTTTAACACCTGGTTTATCTCAAAATCAGAATGTATTGATATTTTTTCGTCTTTAAGAGTGTGTCTTTAGTTTTTCATATATGGGATGATACCCATGACATTACAGGTGTTAAGTTGTAGAATTTCTGGATTCTATGATTTTTTTTGTATGAGTGATGAGTATTGCTTCCTTTACGTTTGGCAGCTTGATTTTTTTTTTTTTTGGCTGCGCTTAAACATCACATGCTGATTCTTGTGAAGTAGCTCCAATGATCTTCAATTCTGTCTTTATTTGTATTTCTTAGTCTAGTCTGTATTTACATGGTTCAAATATCTTCACAGACATGTAGGTAGACCAACTTTAAGGATCTGCCGTATGATCCTTTCACTATGAGAATTGCTCCACTTTGTCCATTTTACGCCTTCCCTTTTGTGCTTACATGATAGAAAGGCACCCTCACCTTAACACAGAGGACTACATTTAGCTTAAAAAACCCTGGAAACATAAACTAAATTACCCATATGCTTTCTGCTATGGTCCACTTCAGTCTTTCTGCTTCTGTTTATGCTCAATACCTTCGGGTAGTTGCTTTTTGAAATTATTTCCAGTGTTGGTAGTTGTTTTATGCATTGTAACATGGTAGGATCTTATTCCACCTTATATAGACATGGAAATTGTGGTCACTTTGTCACCACAATGGGACTAGGATCAAGGTGGGACTACTGCAGGCCGGCCTATAGTGTGTGAGTTCTTGACTTCTGCAGGAAATATTTCACAACAAGAGTCCAGGTGACTTTGAGAGTACATTTATGAAAGCTGGGACAGTGAGACAAAGGAAGGGCTTAGGGTAGAAGAGGCAAGATCACGACAACAGGAATGAGCTGAGGTGGAGCCACCTTGCCCTTTGGAGACGTGAGGAAGAGTCAAACCTAGATGAGGCTGCCTTGGCTCTTTAGAAGGAAACTCACAGAGGCAGGAGAAATGAGCCAGCTGGGCTGTGTGGACTCAGGGAACAAGTTACAGAGGCAAAAGGAGGGCCCTTGGAGACAGGATGAGGGGGTTAGCCTGGGACGAGCTGTCGCTGCTCACTGCTCTCCTGGCTGCAAGTCTCCTGGGAACCTTTAGAGCTTAGGAGGCACAGGCATGCTCCACAGATATGTGCACTAAGTCCTCTGTCTAAAGGTTTTTAACCTGTTTTCCAGAAGTGGGAATTTTAGGGAAGGTCTCAGGATATTCATCAGCTTTCCAGGTGTATCCTTTAATATGTGATTCATCAAAAGGAACATATAAGAGGGGTCAGGGTCATTCTCTGGTCAGTTTCACCTTCACATAATGTCACCAAAGATGGACTGGGACTGAGGTGGGTCTGTCCTTGCCAGTATGAAATGTGTAAACCATTTGTTCCTAAGTGTCCTTGGTTAAGGAAGTTATGACCTTGTGATTTATTATCAGGCTGTAAATCGCTTGGGTGTTTAACCATCTGGTTCCGTTTCCCCATTCCACTTGCCAAGGAATGTTTCTAGCTTGTTACTATCCTGCCTCATGTATCATTTAAAGAAATTTCAACAATCAAAACAAAAATTTCAAAATGGCTAAGAAGTAGAAAAAAGTCAATGTACATCAACAGGTGTACACATAAATAAATCTTCATACAGTCGCACACTGGAATACATTTCAACAATAGAAGAAACATTTGATATATACAACAAACTAGGTGAGTGTCAAAATTTTATGCTGAACATAAGAATTCAGATATAAGAAGTACTTGTGCTATTTTATTTTATTTATTCAGAGTTCTAGAAGATGTAAAGCAAATCTATAGTGGCATAAAGCAAATCTGTGTCTGACAGGAGCCATCAGTTGAGAACTGACTGCAAAGCAACATGAAAGAAATTTCTGAGGTAAAGAAAGTGTTCTATGTATGAACTGAGTTATGGGTTACTAGAGTATATATTTGTCAGAAATCATAAACTTGAAACAAGATCTGTGAATGTTACTCAATGTACATTATATCTCAAGAAACTAGTGATGCTGATTATTTACATTAAGAAAACTTGATTTTTTAGAATTTCATGGCCCTTTTTTGAAGCACACTCACAGTTTTAGACTAGTTTGTTAAGAAAACATACACATTCAATTTCTTTCACTATTAAAATATTATTTTGGTATTGTAAATAGTTACCTTTTTATTTAGCCAAAGTATCTTATATGAAACTCTTAAGCTATTAGAATTTTTATGTAATTTAACCTTTTCTTTTTTTTGTAGAATGAAAGTCATTATTTTTCCAATTCTCAGTACTTAGTAGAAAAACGTATAAGTTTTATATTTGCACAATTGTGTGATAGTTTTTAGTCAGGAATTCAAAATAGTTAAGTAAACTGTCATTAGAATGACAGGAAAATAATCAGAGATTACCTATTTAATTGAAAATCCAAATTACTAAGTACTACTGCTACAGAGGAACGAGATATATAGTTTATTCTAGAGAGAAATCAATAACTACTTTATTATAACTTCTTATGCAATGAGTAAATTTTATTTTCTTTATTATAAGAAACTCTTAAATATTTAAGTATCTCTCTCTCTCTATCTGAATGAACGGATGCAGTGCACATTCAGAGCTGATGAGAATAAAACACCCATTATCTCCTGAGGAAAAAACCCTGCAAAGAAGGGGATAATGGCCTGACTTACTTGCTAAGAATATCTCTCTGTACTTACAGTGTGAAAGAGAAGACTGCAGGCCCAAAATGTTGTCACTATTACAAGATGGCCATAATACCAAACCTAGATTTCATATCTGATATAATTGCGGTTTCAATCTCTCCCAGAAATATAACTTAATCAATGAGTCTGACATCTTCTGGTTAAGAACCAAGAAGTTTATCTGTCATGTGGGCCTTTTCCATTCTTCATAAAAGCAAGAGGTGATCTGCATAAAAAACTCTTCTAGCTTTTCTCTCCCCGCCCCCCAAAATGTCTCCTGCCTCTAAAATATCCCTTTCTTTCCTTTTGTTATAGCTCCCTCGCTCTACCCCTTTTCCTATAAAAACCTTCCATTTTGCACAGTCCTTGAGAGTGCTCTTCCAGCTGCTGGTCGGGATGTTGCCCAGTTCATGAATTGCTTACCAAAGCCGATTGGATCTTCAAATTTACCTGGTTCAATTTTGTTTTCTAACAATAACACTTTTTTTTTTCCAAAGCAAATATCCAGAATACATTCAGCAAAAATAATGTGTGTCTGTTACTTTCTTGAGGCTCTTTTGAGTCCTCTTTTCCACCAGGATTTTTCCCTGGGCCCTGTCTTCAGCTGGTCAGTCCACTTGCAGCTGAATCCTGCTATGTCCAATTAGTAAGCAAACCTCCACTGTTGATATCTCATCTCCCTGGCCTGCCTTCACCAAGAACACTGGTAAATCAGGTTAGTAAGGATGCTCCTACCCCTTGATGTCTTGTCTTAGGAATTTTTAATCTGTTCTGCCCCTCTTCTGCTCATTGGCCATCAATCTCCAGCTGTCTTTGCTGTATTCATTATATTAGTCTTGCTACTTACTGGAATAGTCCCAGTAAAGTCCTCCTTAGCATTTTCACAAGTGTTACTATAATTTTTTCTTTAACATCAGTTAATTTTTTCAGAGTGGACTGTAGCAAAACATGCCGCCCCCAAAACATGTCTCTTTGGTGTAAGGATTATTTTGAGCTGATTATTTTGAGAAACAGCAAAGGAACAGCTTTGAAAACAAAGTAGCAATTGCCCTTTTGTAAGAATAGTCTATTTTTATACAGGAAGTATTCAGTTGTGTCTCCCTCTCTGTACCAGGCAGAGAAAGATGGCTAAATCACATGAGACTTTACAAAAGGAGAAGGTGCTGTTATAAGAGAAACTGAGGCATATGGACAAACTTTAGACTTTATTAGAGCTAACGTTGAATAAAACAGAGAGGCATCTAATCTAGCAGATAGAAAGTCTGAGGAGCGGTACAAATGAAAGATTTTAATAGGCAGAAGGGAACAGGAACAAGGAAGTTATACTAGTCAAAAAAAGAAAGTTGCATATGCAGCTACTTTTCTTCAAGAAATTGGTTGATCGGTTTAATATTCCATTTCTGCAAAAGCTGAAACTGTAATTGTCTAGGTTTGGTGACATGGGACTTAACCTATTTTGGGCCTGCTGTCTTGTTTTTTTTTTTAACTATATTTTATTGATTATGCTGTTACAGTTGTCCCACTTTCCCCTCCTTCTTGCCCCCCAACCCCTTACCCCACCTTTCTCCACCCTTTAGTTT
>PVJI01024160.1:0-22376 GCA_004026765.1 Micronycteris hirsuta
GGTTTACACACATGGCTTGTAAAAGATGTCAAGCATGAAGTGCAGCTGCAGAACAAACCTTACTTTCTCCACTGGAAGTGAGGCCCCTCAGGAACCAGGAGTGATATGACAGAATCACATAAACTACCCAAGCCAGGGCTCCCCTTGGCCAGTTAGCCTGCCATGTTGGATTTTGCCAACCAAAGCCAGAGCAGAAGTTTTTCCTGCTTCTATATTTTTGAATACCACCTCTTTGGAAATGATTTTCAACCCACTTCTTTAGCAAATGCTTCTCTTCCTAGCACCTGATTCACATTTCTAACTTGAACTAAAGCAAGGCATTTTCTTCCCTGTCTTACTTAAAGGGCACCACTATCCACTAAGTTATGGATAATCTACAAATTAATCAAGGCCCTTTGCACCTCATGTCAAATCCGACCCATGTATAAATCCTGTAATTTTACTGAAATGGCCCTTGAATCCATCTGCCCTCCATTTTCGAATCTTTTATAACCACTGAAGCATGATCATCTCTGTACTGGAACACTCTAATAACCTCCTAATTACTGTCTACCTGTACACCCTCTGCTGTCGATCCATTTTCTTCACCTACCCCAGCCATTTTTCTCAGTGACAGGGGGAACCGTGAACTTCCTCTGCTTAATTACCTTGTGTGTCTTCCTAGGAACATAGGCCAAAGATTTTTATGTGGCATGTAACTTCTGTCACCACCTAGTGTTCACTGTAGTTCAGCTCCTCTCCTACCATCACTCTGTGTCCCTTCTTCATATTCTTCCAGAGAATAGCAACTGTTTCCAGCATTAGGTTCTCATTTCATCATCAATGCTCAGCATTTATCCCATCATAGTATACTGTTGTGTGTGTCTCTGTCTCCCAGTTCTAAGATATATACATTTCACGAAGGAAGGTCTTTTCCACACTGCATCCTGAATATCAAGCATGGGACCTGGCACTTAGAAAGTACTCAACCAATATTTGCTGAATAAATGAACAAAGGCAGCAGTGCCTAATTTTGTGTCAGCCATCAGGAATTGTTTATGTAGATATATTGCTCACATATTAATTAATCAGTAACTGAATATTTAGTAGGCAATAGTAGGTCAAAAAATCATTTACACAGATGAACAAAAAAAGAAATGTGATACGCACACACACCCACACACTCCCCACACAGTGAAATATTACTCAGCCATAAAAAAGGACATGGTATTTTTGACCTCAGGGATGAGCCTGGAGGGTATTCTGTTAAGTGAAATCAGCCAGGCAGAGAAAGACAAATGCTGTATAGTGAGGACCACTTACACGTGGAACGGCAACAACAACACAGTGGATTGAGTGATGGTCGCCGGGGGTTGGGAGAGGGGGCAATGAAGAGACGTAGGTCAAAGGGTATACATTTTCAGTTGTAAAAGGAAAAGGTTCTGAGAATCTAATGTGTAGCATGGCAACTATCATTAATAATTTGGCACTGTATACTTGAAAGTTGCTGAGAGTAGATGGTAAGCTTCTTAACATACATATACCCCGAGTTACCTGTGCAAGGTGATGGATGTGTTATCTTGACCTTGGTAATCATCCCACAATGTCTAAGTACATTAAATCATCACAGTTTTTACTTTAAATACCTACCGTTCTATTTGCCAATTACTCTTCAATAAAATTGGGGGGGTAAATAAATAAATGTAAAAAAAAAATCATGGACTTTGAAGTTTGATACCTGGTTGAAAATCTGAGCATTGAGGTGTACCAGCAAGTCAGTTAAGCAGTCCACGCATGTTTTCACCTGTCAAACCTGGATAACGATATGCCTCGTGGGCGGGGTGATGATTAGAAGGAAGACGTGTGTGTGAAGAGATCCGCCTCTGTGACCAGCACAAAGCTGGTTTTCAGCAGACGATAGTTTGGCAGGATGACTCCTGTGGGCTAACATGACTGATTTGCAGCCTTTCAGTTCTTTCTAATCCCGCTCTTGTGATTTAACTGAATTAATCCCTCTATAGCCAGCCTCTTAATGAGGAGAAGGGCTCACTTATTAACTCAATGGACGACGAAGTGGTAAAAATGAAAATGGTTGCAATGAATTAGACTCCTGTTTTTCTCCACCTGGCCCAAGGATAAAAAATGCCAGGGATCCAGGCATTCCCACTGGCATGGCAGTATGATGGACCTGATATTTGGAGGTCATGGGGTACAGCTCCCCATATGTTCTGTGTCAGAAGTATAGGTATGATGGTTAAGATCTTGAGTTCTGGAGCTAGACTGAGTTAAAATCCTAGCTTACCAATTGCAAACCACTTACCACAGGGGAGTTTCTTAAACTATCAGCCTCAATTTCATCATCTCTAAAATGGGCTAAAAGGAGTACCTGCTTTGTAAAGTTGTGAATTTGTGAAGTCAAAACAAGTAGTATATCGGACTGATGCCTAGTATAGAATAAGTGCTCAAAAATGATTCCAGGAACCATATTGTTTATCATCAAATCAGGACAGTCTTGAGAGCAAGAAGATGTACTGTTAATAACTATGTCTTCACAATAGGCTCAAACCAGGATTGTCCTGGTCAAACCCGGGTGCACAATCGCTCTAGCGGTGGTGATGTTGATGACAGTGATGTCATTTAGTGCAAACTAGGGGAACTTCCCCATCAGTCTTAGTGTGTCCAACTGATGACACCAGCTCCAGTCTAAGGTCAGGATTGAGACACAATCTCCCTTGCCCCCCTTATTTTCCCCTACGAATCATCAGCCATTAGCTGCTACATCAGGCCAGAGGGAAATACAATACACACTTTTATCCTCTTGAGACTAAGGAGAAATGATAAGGTTTAAATATTACTGTATTGAATCAATTACTTCATTTCATTTGGAGAGTCCAGTTTAATAAATCACAACTGTGGCTGAGACTTGCTGATCAGTATAAATTTACTCTTTAGCTCACAGTGCATATTTATTACCTAAATTTCTAAACCTTAATATAGCCTTGGTTTCTTTTTTTTTTTTTAACCATGGCAGGAAACCAAATATAGAGGGAAATTCCCAACCACAGGTTAAAACTTGCTTTACCAACTCTATCCAACTTACAAAGTCAGATAATCACATCAAGAAAATAAGCAGCTATTTATCTTCTTATTATTTAGTGAGCATCTACTGTATGCCCAGTACCATGCTAGGAAATATTCAAGGTGTGGTCCACAGGGAGTTTTCAATCTGATTCAAAACATAGAAGGAGCATTGGTGAAACAATGAAGAGGTAAAACTATGCGTAACAGTGATAGATCTGCCGTGTAAATAAGCTTGGCAAGTGAAGAAAATCAGCCCAGGCTGAGGGTCTCAGAAGAAGTCTGGTGAGGGAGGTACGTTTTGAGCTTGGCCTTAACAGATCCTGCAACCTGGATAGATGGGAAAAGGTGGAAGATCTTTTTCTTTCTCTACCAGCTGGGGAGGTGATTAGAAGATCAGACAAGGCAGAGAGTTAAGCCTGAGAAAGTCCTTGATGTTACAGAATGAAATAAATGTGTTTTTACAGACAGAGAGGCTCGGGCAACTATGGGGGTCAGGGGACAAGGGAAGACCACAATGAATCTAAGGCTTCACCGTGAGTGTACATGATACCTAGCAGATCTGCCATTCTAATTGTACAGGATTTTGCAAATTTAAAATAGGCAACAACATGAGATTATTATCATTGTGCCTTTGTTAGTCTTTTTTCCCTCTGTTCAGAAAGGGAACAGAGAAAAAATTCTCTCCTAGAGAGAAATGCCTCTCAAAATGAAGTATAAACTCTAATCTGCAATGTGACATCCCACCCAGCAGAAGTCAAATGAGATGATTCGTTTTGAAATGTGACTGATGTCTTTAAACATAACAATATTGCAAACACATTGGCTTCCCAATGAGGGAGAGAAGTTTTCTTGGAAGAACAGCTTTCAAATCTGGCAATTGTATCAGTTTCTGCAATGTCCCCCCCACCCCGCCCGCTCCCCCAGCAACCCCGCACTGGCAGACATTCACAGAAATGTACTACTTGGCATCTTGATTCAACCACATATTATTGCTTAATTAAAAATGCTTCTTTTAATAGATCAATAGACTTGCTTTTAGGAGCTGCTGTCCTGGCACCTTTACTTTTATTCAAAGTGGTAAAAGGCAGTCCAGAGGGATGACACACGGGCTCCGTGAAGTTCGAGCTAAAACGGGCAGGATACGACACGTCGTTTTGTGTCGGGGTGCACGTAACACAGATCACAGCTCTTTGAAACAGAAAGAAAACTCTGAGCCAATTCAAACTAAGGACCTGGCCCTTGTTTCTGAAGTGGGTGGGGGTTTACATGCAGCCTCTGCCAGCTGCTCCCGCGCAGGGTGCACCCGAGCGCTGGGCCTTCTTGAACTGCAGCCAGAGAGCTTGGCCAAGGGCAGCCACGGGGGGAGGAGAAGGTAGCACAAAAGGAGGAGCTGGACTGTGTGTGCTTTTCCACTCTCTGAAAACCTCTGCCCTGCTCTTTCTTCCTTTTTCATACGCACTGTTCCATTTTCCTCCTATCAGACTTTCTGTTCTTCCCTTTCGTGGGAAATGCGTTGCAAAGGGTTCTTCACTTTTTCTAGGGACACAAACCCCTGTGAACAGATGATCCAAACTCTGTCGAAAAATGAGCCTCCGCGAAAGAACTTCACAGAAATTCTGAGATCCATAAATCCTCTGCAGTCCCTGTGGATCTCTGGTTCAGATCCGCTCGAAGAAGCACTCTCTAGTGACACCAAACCAGGAAGAACGGCGGGCCCTTACAGTTACTCCGGACGGAGAGTAAATCTGAAAGGCGTTCTGTTCATGACCTGCAGCTTACACAGAGGGGGGAGGGCAGCGTGCCCAGTGGTGCTGCACCTATATTTTATCCTGAGGAAGTGCTGTGCGTGTGGGAAATTTCCCCACCCAGTCTTTGGGCGGTGGCCGTAGACTTTATTCTGGGCCCTGACGGCCACAGTCCACTGTAAAGAAAAGAAAGAGCATGTGTTTCTAGATAAGATTCTATTTACTGACTGAAAGCAGCTTTTCGAGAGGAAGTTTTAGATTAAAAAAAGTAAAAACCCTTCCAATTTTAATGTAATCTTTTCTCATTGAATCCCTTAAACCTGAAGTGAAATCCAGCCTCCTAATCTTAACATCAGGAGTTGGTCAGTATATAAAAGTCCACGTTCCCTTCTTTTATAAATACACGACATGTGACAAAACTCTGATTAAGAGGGAAAATGGGGTGTCAGGGGCACAGCCCCGTGTGATTCAATCACCTCATACAATGAGATGGCCTCCATGCCTCGCTGTGGGTCATTCATTCTGTAAGTAAACTGCGCTCAGGAAGCCCCGCCTCGCCCATGTAAGATGTCCTGTCCACTGGCTTCAGTGGCCCGTGTGTTGTTATGCCCCTTCATTGTGGGCCACCGCCCTATTACCAGATGGAAACAGCTGAGAGGGGTCTGTTGCTGAGCGTTTTCTGTAAGCCGTGACGCGTGCTAACTGGAGAGCTGCCGCCTCCAGTTAAGACCCCATTCTGCCTGTTGTGCAGGTGGGAAAACTGAGGCTTAGAGAGGTGGAGGCACTTCCTCAAGGTCCCACGTCAATAAGTGAGGTCGTGTGACTTGCACCTCTACACTGCTTTCTGTGCTTTTCAGTGGCTCACGCGAGAGGATGGCCGAGGTGCTGAGCAGGCCTTCTCTTCAGCCAACTGAGGACCCCAGACGCCAGGGATGGGCAGTGCTTCTGGACCTTGCGTCCCTTTCTAATTCCTCTTGGTAGAAGATAAAAATAGAACTCCTGAACAGAGTGATGTTTTCCATGCCCTGTGGAAGGTTTTAATTTGCTATTTCTGCTCTTTACAAGGAATACCTTTCAAGGCATAATAAGTAAATGGTATTTCCAGTCATTAAACAATTTTTGAACTGAGAACCTATAATTAATCTCAAGACTTCTTTTTTTCCTGAAAGAAGTGTAAGGTGATCCAAAAAAAAAAAAAAAAAAATAGCATGGAGTAAGTTCCTCAAACAGAAACGAAAAATAAATGTTAAAATATCAGGTAAGTGGAATCCAATGAAATTCATCCTTGTTCTATAAGAGCCCCCAGACCCAATTATATTTTTATTCCTTTTTAAGCCTTTCACAGAGCACCCGCTCCAATGGTCTCCATCACTTTCTTTGTCAATAACTTTAGGTCCACAGAAAAAAAAGAATTTAAAAATAAATAATAAAACCTCATGTGTCTGTCATAAGTTTTATTTCCCATAGAGCGTCCACGTGGCTTCTCTCATGTCTCTGAGCTGCAGAACTTCCCCATGAAAGAACGGTTTTACCAAAGTGCAGGCACACTTCCAATTTACCTTGATGTCAAAGAGAAACCAGATACTGGGGCTGAGCAACTTCTAAACAAAGTGGGGAATTGTGTCAAGGTACATCGCTCTCAGTGTGTGTGTGTGTGTGTGAGAGAGCGAGAGAATGTATTTACAAGGACCTGACAGGGAATGATTTTAATGAGGAATTACTGTTTGTTGTTTTAAATAGATCATCCCATAAAGAAAATTAATCAAGCCAGAGTAAATGCTCACGAAGGATATAATTTTAAAAACCACATCTGTAAAACCACGTTTTAAACCCGACGCTGGGGGAACGGGCGCCTTGTGCCGGTGTCTCTCCTGACACAGTTTCTCCTCTCTGCTGTCCAACCGCACACGAGTCTGCTCTTTCCGCAACGGGCGGAGTTGCCTGCAAAATTGTCTGCCAAGGAAAAAGAGGATTTTTCAAGTTGTTATTCATTAAAATAAACTTCCACTGAGCCTTTTTTATTCTACTCAAATGTAATTGCCATTGTCGAAATGAATGTAAGTGAGTTTTGCTCATTTTATTCTTCATTTATTAAATGAAGATCATTTAATATTAACTAGTTTCACTGCTACCATTCTTGGAATATATAAAAGTGTTACAAAAATTAGCTCTAGAATTTCTTTTCTTCCTAACAGGCCTTTCTGCCAAAATGAAAAATATCCTTTTTTTTTTAATGGGGTGTGAAGTCTCAGTTATGCAAATGAATACATTCCAGAGATCTGTTGTCCAGAGGAGTGCCACAGTTAACAACACAAACTGTGCTCTTACAAATGTGATCAGAGAGCAGATCTCACGTGAAGAGTTCAGACTGCAAATAACAAAAAGGGGGGCACAAAATTTTGGAGGTGATAGGTGTGTCTGTTACCTTGATTGGGTTGTGGTACCACATGTGTATGTCCAAACTCATCAAACTGTGTACATTAAACATGCACAGGTTTTTTTTTTTGTTTATCAATTATACTTCTGTAGAGCTGTTAAAAATGTCATTTTGAATTTCCAACAGACTCAGTGAGGACAGTGGCCATCAGTTGCATAAATCATCGCATAAAAAATAGAAATGCACGTGTAAGCGTACCCCTTTCGTTGAGTGAGCTGGAATGCGAGCGCATGTGTCACACACACACACACACACACACACACCACTTATTCCTACACTCAAGAATAAAGAAGCCCCTTGGGCTACAGTCCCTCGTGGTGAATAAAGGAACAGCTCAAGGAACCTGTCAAAGATGCACCCATTTTACGTTTGTATACCTTTTAAGATACCAACATTTTTGTGCTCTGATTTTTACAAGCACCAGCGAGCTAACTAACCAAAACCCGATGCCTCGTAAAGTCTCCGTACGCAGACCTTTTCCTGGTGCCCAAGCGCCCCTTCGGAGCCGTGGGCTGTCCTTCGTAGGTGTGCCTGAATTCACAAGAAACGTGTGAATTCACAGGGCAGTGTGTTGGTGTCAGAATGTGTGCTCACAGGTGCACGCACACACCCCACACCCGCAGGCAGCCTCTGTATTCTTGATACCAGACAATTTCATTAACATTTCATTTCAGCAGCCAGTTCTGACCTCGCTGTTTCCAAGAAGAAAAGGGAAAAACGGCTGATACAAAAGGGAGTGAAAGTAACCTTACTGAACAAATAAACGGGCAAGTGTATCTAATAATTGCCTGGGTTCAGCATCTTTCTGAGATAAATGAGTAAACTTTAAATGGATCTCTGCGATGCACTATCGCAGCCATTGCCACGGGCGAGTTTTATCCAATGATGAAACAGCAAGGCCTGGTGAGATAAAGATGATAGAAGGGGTGCTATCAGGTGGCAGCTGGGTAATTACAACTCTCTATTTGGGCTCTGCAGTGATGCTGCATGTGATAAGTGGAGAATAATGAAGAAAAAGGAGAAGTGATAATGCGGGAGCTAAATGGTAGAAAATAGCCTATCATAGCCCACAGCCTTCCGAGTGCCTGTGGGGACTTCGGACTATCTTCTTCAGTTTTCATCCACGGGAGAAAAAAGAAGTACTCCCTCTCTTTCTTCTCCCTTCGCTAAATTTATGTCTGGTGGGACAAAAGGAACAACTGAAAGGAAATCGGGGCTATGTGAAGAGAATATGACCTTTGCAAATAACTCTGAAGGTCACTATGTAATTATTCTAAAATAAAAGTATCCTGTAATCTCGCCCATCCTCACAAAAGATGCAAGAGCATTTTTAAAATGTGATTTGGCACAATTTTGCTGGGGACTGTGGCTTGCGAAAGGTCAAGGGAAGTATTTCTAATTACAGCCCGTCAAGGGGAGCCGCTGAACACGCGAGCTATTGGTTTACTATTAGGGAGTCAAACTTTGCTGACAGCAGAAGACAGGCCGAAGACAATCCATTATTTGTAAGGGAAAAAAGACCGCTTCTGGCTGATAGTTTAGGTCCAGGGTTTTAAAACAAAACAACCTGTGTAAAAAGTGGAGCTGATTGAACCCTGTTCCTTTTGTCACCTAGAGCAGGTTAAATCTGGACTTTCCCACGGGCCTGGATGGGGATTCGTTTTGTTTGCTTTTGTTTTACTTGGAACCATTCTAAACCTCACACTGATGATGCATTAAATTGAGGGGGACGATCTGCATTTGTGAACATCTGCATGTGTGTGCAAGTGTGTGTGCGTATGTGCACGCACATATAATGGCTAAGGCCTTTTTAAAGGTTTTTCTTTTCATTGTGGAAAAATACACATAATATAAAATTGACCATGTTAAGTGTAGAGTTCGCTGGTGTTAGGTGCATTCAGATTGTTGTGCAGGAGTATCCAGCACTCTTTTCATCTTGCAAAATTGAAAATATACTCATTAAACGTCTCCCCCTCCCCCCACCCCTGAAAACCACCATTCTACTTTCTATTTTTATGAAGTTGACTTCTCTAGAAACCTCACATGAGTCGTATCACACAGTATTTGCCCTTTCGTGATTGGCTCATTTCATTTAGTATAATGGCCTCAGGTTCACCTATGTTGTGGCATGGGTCAGAATGTCCTTCCTTTTTAAGGCAGAATAATATTTCATTTTACACATACACTGTATTTGGTTTATCTGTTCATCCATCAGTGAACCCCTGAGTTGCTTCCGCTTTCTGACTATTGTGAGTCAAGCTGCTAGAAACTTGAGTGTACAAATATCTCTTTGAAATGCTGCCTTTTGTTCTTTTGGGTGTAATCCCAGAGGTGGTGTTGCTGGATCACATGGTAATACCATTTTCAATTTTTTGGAACAATCATCATGCTGTTCTTCAGAGTGGCTGCACCATTCTAAATTCCCCTAGATGTGTGTGAGGACTTCAGTTTCTCAGCATGCATGCCAACACCGGGTACTGTCCTTTTTAGTTTTTATATAGCTGTCCTCATGCATGTGACGTGTTATCTCACTGTAGTTTGATTTATGTTTCCTTAGTGACTAATGAGATTGATCAGTTTTTCATCTGTTTATTGGTTACTCTTCTTTGGAGACGTATCTATTCAAATCTTTGCTCATTTTTTGATTGGGTTAGTTGTCTTTTTATTCTTGAATTATGAGTTCTTTTTGTGTTCTGGATACTAGACCCTTATCAGACAAAGACTTTGCAAATATTTTCTTCCATTCTATAAGTTATAGTTAACTTTCTTGATAGTATTTTTTACTGCACAAAAGCTAATTTTTATGAAGTGCTATATATATATATATATACATGCATTATATATTTTGTTGTTTTGATGTTGCTTATGATTTGTTATATCTAATCCAAGGTCACAAAGATTTACAACTAAGTTTTCTTCTAAGAATTTTACAGTTTCTTGAATTCATTTTTAAAGAGTGCAATTTAAAATTTAAGAAGTCCCCAGCTTGTCAGCCATTTTACAGTATTAATTTTATTCTATGGAAAGGAGAACATGAGTTTGGGTACACCAATAACCATTTCTGCACTGTTTATGTTTTTTAGATATCTGATTTTAAGGTTCCACTGACTGTCCCAGGGTGACTCTGTGGACCTAAATGTGTGGAGTGGGTGTGGAGTAAGGGGCTCTCCAGGCCAAGGACAGAAAGAGTAACTCACAACTCTTAAACATTCTAACTGATGACTGCTCACTCTAGGGATTCTCTGGGCCTGCACTTTAAAGGTGCATTATCTTCGCTGTGCTATGAACATACTGAACACAACTGTTCGTTAATACTCTACACGTCTCTCTCCCATAGCTCGTGTTTCCATGCTTTATTACGTTATGCCTAACTAAATTATTATCAACCAGTTGTTTGCCTGAACAGTCTGCAACCATCCAGACCTTCAAAACCAACTCTGCACATTTATAAGGTTTCAGTTTTCTTCCTTATTAAATGGACACTCTTCTACCCGCACATGATTGCTGGCAGCTCGTGGAAAGAATTGGAAAGCCACGTTGGAGGGCTAGCACAGGGATTAGCGATCGTCCACTGATTTTTCATCTTTGCCTTCCTGAGGCTTATGCCATCTTCTAGGTTCCTTAAATAGCTAAAAGAACGCATCTTTACCTGCAAAACTCAAATAACAATCTCTTCTCTTGACTCCATTTTCTCTTTCAAAACTCATATTTCTCTTCCTTAGCCGTATCCGGAGATACTGTCATGAGGAAGTAAAAGTTCACACAGGTCACGATCGTTCACCAAGCCCTCGCAGGTACTTTCCCAAGTTGATTCTTTTAAATGCATTCTGGACAGGAACACGTTTTCCCTGAAGTCTACGTTCTCTGCTCCAGATATTCGTATGCAACAGCCTTCGATGTCAGGGCAAGATACAGACTGCAGAGCACAAATAACTAAGTTATGGTGCTTTTATGAAGTTTTTATTGTTTTCTAACCAAAGAAAAGCTAGAAAAGCTATATTTGACTGAAGAAAAAGTTGTTTAACCTTCTTAAGTTTTAAAATTTAAAATAAAATTTAGCCAGTTCATTGTGTGAGCTCCTCATGAGAAACACCGTTGTTGATGGTAGTAATCACAGCTAACATTTATATATAACTTACGATGTGTCCGGTGCTATTCTGAGTACCTTATACACAGTAAATCATTCCATTGTCACGACAATCTTAGGAGGTAGTTACTATTTTCATCTCAATTTCCAGATGAGAAAACCATTCATTGTACAAGAAGTTAAATGACTTTTCCAAGCTATTGGTCTCAGAAGTGGTGGAGCCAGGATTTGAACTCAGGTAATAGGTCCTATTAACTTCTATGAAACCCTATATTTTGAAAGGGCTATAAATGTATTAAATATTAGATGTGGAATAAGGGTATTAAGATTCACCTTGTATCTAAAACGTTTGCCTTGTTCTAAGTCATACAGATAGTCGATGATAAAGCTAAAATTTGCAAACTGTGCCTCCCTCCATTGCTCTTTCCACAGCCTGCCACCCTGCCACCACACAGGACAGGCATCTGAGGTACAGAAACAGCTGCCCATCATGGGCTTTTAAACAGTTCCAGCACATGAGTTTCTATATTGACCTAGAAAAACAATTTGGATATCGATTTTTTTCTTTTCTGTCTTTAATTCAACTTTATTAGCATGTCTATTAGTTGTCAAGATAAATATTAGAGATAATAAAGCAATACCTACACAACATTAAAAATCTTTTTAGGGACAAAAAAGTTAAACGGTCTTTTGTTTCTGAACTGAGTTGCCTGTAATTGTCTTCCTTCCTATCTTCTGCCATCTTCACTGACGTGGGTGGAGGAAGAAAAGCAAGAGTCACATTATCACCTCAATGCTTCCAAAATCAGGATTCATTATCTTCCCTAAAGAAAAGAAAAACAAACGCGAGGCCTCCTCATGCATTCTCCATTTCAGTGAGTAACGCCATCACCCACAGGGGCACGCAAGCCAAAAATCTGGTATTCATCGGAAACCCTCCCTTTCTCACGCCTTCCATGTCCAATTCATCGCCAAACTATTGATTTTATCTTCTCCAGGATTTTTATATATATATAAGTACATATATATATAAAGTCTTTCTCCATCCCACCCTCTTTAAGCCATTCTTTACAGTGCAAATGATCTTTCTCAAATGGTATTATTCTCTAAATCTCCACTTAAAATAATTTAGTGATCTGTGTCACTCTTGAGATAAAATCCAGGCTCCTTGGCACGGCACACGAATATTTCCTGGCCTGTATCATTTGACCAGTCTCATTTACTACCATTTCCCCTAAATCTCACTGTTCTCCAGACATACCAAATTTCTTAAACTTTTAACATAAAAGTTCCCACCCTGCTTTCTTTAGGTAGCTCTTACACATTCTCCCATTCCTTGGTCCACCTCTTCTGGAAACCTCCTTCTCTCCCTTTTCCACTCACCCCTTCCTCGCACCAGGCACCCCCGCTCCACAGCCCGGGCGCTTCTCCTCTGAGTTCTGTTGGTGTGCTATGTGCGTTTCCATCGTGGTACTTATCATGAAGTGTCTCGGTTGCGGACATTTTTGTCTTCTCTCCCACTAGGCTGAGTATGACTGAGGGAAGAAACTCCATGTACATGAACTATTTTTTATTCTGTATACTGACTGATAAGTAATCTACAAATATAGGAACACAGAAAAAATAATTTCTATTACAACTTTCTCATTGAATTGGATATACAAATAGAGAGAACAGAGAATCAAAACCTATGCATGGTCAATAGATATTTGCCAAATTATCCCCCTTAAAAGCAACAATATTCTGTCTCAGCAGAGTGAGAGGAAAGCATAAATAAGGAAAGTGTTCCACTTTTTTGTGGGTTATCTTGCACACTGTTCACAAAAGCTGATATGATTTACCCTCCAACTCTGCTGGAGCTATTTTCACTAAGCTCCCATAATTCGGTTGCTTTATATCCTTACTGGTTTAAAGAAAGCTATAGACCCACCAGGACTGATAAAGGAGCTGAGAATCCTGTTCTCAGGCAACTTCAAGACCATCAACATGACCATGACTCCTGAGAAGTTCCAATAAAACGAAAATCACAACCAGCAATCATCATAATAACAATAATCGTGATTAATAATCATAATACTCTGCACTGATGCCTTTCATCCATGGATCTGAAAGCTCTTTTTATAATCATTGTGACCGACATTCTTGTCGGTGGAATGTTCGCTGTGTCCAGAAAATCACCTGAACCACTGGTGTCATGACAACATTCCTAACAGGTCTAAAGTAGGGTGACACAAAGGGACGAGGGACAAGCTCTAGCTTTCCCACCAAACGCTAACTGGAAACCCTGTTTTCTGTCACATTCAGTGGCCAGTGATGGCTAGGACATTATAAATGGACAGACAGAATGGCTGACACTTCTGTGGAAGTCAGGAATTGTGTTAGAAGTGATTGCATGAAGAAATCCTGATTACAAGAGTTTCCCATAAAAACAGTTCTGCCAAGGAAACAAACCTTTGTTCTTGTTGCCCAAATTCAACCTGTAGATACCTTCAAAGTTCAATACCCCTAAAATGTGGTCCTGACAAACTATTTTCAGTGTCGATTTCATTGAAAGGAAAAATTGAGTTGGGTATTTTTTTTATTAGTTTGCATGTGAAATGAACAGACACACTTCTGTTTTCAGAATGAAGTCTTGGAAATCTTTAATGAGAGAGTTTCATGGGGTTCATCCATAGTTTTGGGGAACCCATGGATTAGGAACCATCAGGGAAGGAGGAGGGAGGCCCCTTGGGTGATCGACTTCTTAGGATGCTGCTCACAAATTTAAAACACAAAACAAAACCCAAAATAATAATGAAAATGAACCAAAATTGGGAAAGAAAGGGAGAATATTAGTGTAATGCAAAAGAAAAGTATTCATTCATTGAACCAATCAATCTTTTTTGAGCATCTACTAAAAGCAAGGTGGTTAAAAAGTTCTCTATGCATGTATGTGTGCATAGAAGATTATAAAAAATAATCCCATTTCCTTTTACTTATTTTTATTTATTTATTTGAGAGAGAGAGAGGGAGGGGAGGCAGAGAGAGGGAGAAAGATTTGCTATTCCGCTTATTTATGTGGCCATTGGTTGCTTCTTGGACGTGCCCTGACTGGATATCAAAACTACAACCTCGACATATTAGGATGACACTCTAACCAACTGAGCTACCCAGCCAGGGGTAACCCGTGGCCTTTTACTAAACGCATTGGTCTTGTCCCATCCTCACTATTTTGGTACAGCAGTGTTTTGGCCAGGTCAGAAGTTTTGGCACAAAATGTCAATGCATTAATCTGTTTCTTTAAGCATGACATTTTACTCTTAAAGTCAGTTTCTTCTAATGCAGGATATCATAGGGACACGATACACATTTTGGACCTGCAGGTACACCAGTGAATGGCATGTTATCAAGTTAACTATAAAATCATTTGATATATGTGTTCAGGCTTTCCTGAAACCTCACCTTAAGTCCTTCCTTCTGCCTAGAATGAAGAGCACATTCGCCCGTACCCTTTGACCTGTGCCCTGTCCCAGCCCCTGAGCATCCTGCGGCAACTTGATCATTCTTTGCTTCTTTGTCTACCTAGAAAGCGTATTTTAGTGTTTGCATAGATTTTGTACATCACGTTCCTCAGCACTTTCATGGAACGGAAGAGGTTTGTGGAGATTTGAGTCTCACCTAAGGTTGTAGGGTAATTGATGAGGGTTTAGGCTAAAAACTAGAAGTTCAGGTCACGGTCCTCTGACCATTCTGCTTTACAGAATGAAAATCATGGCTGACTACTCAGCTGTCAGTCTGGAGATTCAACCCTTTTTAGACAAACTTTGACAACCAGCCTCTCCATAGGCGTCACTGGTATAGAGTAGGGTGAACCAATTAATAAAAAGTAATACGAGCAGAGATCAGCCAAAGGCCTGTAGCCAATCTATGTTACTTTGATAAATTATGTTTGCCTTCAGTTAATCCCTATGCTTGTCCCAGAGAGAACAATCTGTTTTACCTTCAATTTCCAGACTCATTCTCCAGGAAACTAGTCTCGGTAAACACAAGGGCGGGCAAAGTAGGTTTACAGTGTGAACATGCAGAACACAGCTTATTCTTGTATTTTTATTGATTAATTATTGTATCATTTTCCATATAAACAACTGTAAGCCTATATTACCCACCCCTGTATTTAATATTTTCCTTGAGTATTTTGTTTTCAGCTCACTCTCATCCTTTATTGAATAAGCTGCTTAAAACACTAGTAATTTTCACTTTCCTAGGTACCAAAGCTGTGCTCCGACTCTATCTTTTTAATCCCACGACATGCAGATTTTTGTCATTTACTCCTTTTTCTTTTCCACTTATGCCAAAATCTCTTGACAAGCATCATAGCCATTTTAGCTAAAGGATATACATGTGCAGTGAATTTTTTCCCACAAAGTTTCCATTTTCCATTAATGTACCTGTCTGGCCAGCTCGGTTCAGAACATCTTTTCGTTCAATTGATGGAGGAAGGTGTGTGCCTTGTGCGATTCATGGAGCACGGGCTGCGGGAACAAACCACCACAAATGGGGTGATTTAAAACAATAGAAGTTTATTGATAGGTTTGTAGTTCTGGGGGGCAGGCTCGAAGTGTGAAATCAAGATGTGGGCAGGGACTGGCTTCTCCTGAAATCTCTGGGGGAGAACTTCCCCTGGCCTCACCCTCACTTCCGGGGGCCAGCAGTCCTTGGTGTTACCGGCTTGTAACTGCACCGCTCCAGTCTCTGCCTCTGTCATCGCGGGCCGTCTCCCCGCTGCGTGTCTGCGTCTGACTCTCCTCTCCTTTCTCTCATAAAGACACCATCGTTGCATTTAGGGCCCAAACTAGTGGCCTCATCTGAACTGATTACAATCACAAAGACCCTATTTCCAAATAAGGTCACATTCCGGGGTTCTGGGTGGGCGTGAATGTGGGCTGTGGAGAGGGCAGGGGGACACTATTCCACCCGGTACAGCTCGCTTCTTTCAGTCCTTCTTATAATCCTCCCGAGGTCTTTCAGATGCACAGGGTCCAACCTGGCCATTCAGACCTTCTCAGGAAAGGAACCAGTCAACTAAGGAAGTGAAGCAGCCCAGAACATAAGGAGTCCACACAACCAGGAGTGAGTCCTACTGCCGCCTGTTTCTGGCTTTGGGACTTGGCACGAGCTACATAGTTTCCCTGGGCTTCACAAACCTCATATTCAAATTGTAGTAACGTCTCTATCTTAATGGCCACAATGAGGAGCAAATGAGATCGCAGAAGCAAGTATCTTACTTTTAGCATATGGTGGTTCTCAGTAACTTTGAGGATCCTATGTTCTTTCAAGGATTGGTGAGCAGGCATTGTGCTGGAGGAAGCAGGGACAAGAGCCTTTTCAGATACCCCACTGTCCCCAGGAGCAGGGCATGCTGTGGAAAAGAGGAGACTACACACAGCATGCAGGGGAAATGTGACCGATGTTTGTCATTTTTTTAAAAGGTAGCTAGAAAAAACAAACTGCACTCCTGGTGGATGATTATTATATTGCTACATTGTATTTACCCCTGACATGTGGTACCTAACATCTGAGAACCTCAAAGCTTTTAAGTAGCGTTAACTCATTATTCCCCGTGGGGTGGATGGCAAGTAGTCATCAAGCCTACTTTATAGCTGAGGAAATTGAGGCATAGTGAGATTAAGTGACTGATTTAAGGTCAGTGCCCAGCTAATGGCTACCGGAACCAATAGCAGCCATTGCAGGATGGTAGACGAGGGCTTGAGTGCAGTAGTTTAGCAGTTATCTTCATGTGTTCCCAGCTCATGGATTCAGTGGTGTAGGCAACATACATTCTCTTAGAAAATACAAATAAAGAAACTACAATAAATGAAATGTGGTGTACCCATACAGTAGTATATGACTCAACCATAAAAAAGAATGAAGTGCTGATACCTGCTACAATGCGGATGAACCTTGAAAACATGATGTTAAGTGAAAGAAACCAAACACCAAAGGACACATGTTATTGGATTTGGTTTACATGAAATGTCCACAGTAAGTAAAACCACAGAATCAGAAGGCAGATTTGTGGTTGGCAGGGGCTGGAGGTGGTGAGGGAAATGGAAGTATTTGATTTAATGGATTTGGAGGTTCCTTTTGGGGTGATGAAAGCATCCTGGAACTAGATAGAGGTGACAGTTGCCCAGTATTATGAATAAATGCTACTGAATCATGTAGTTTAAAGTAGTTCCTTTTATGTGAATTTTACCTAATGAAAAATGACTGCTAGCCACACCACCCAGGTCCCAAGGATGACTTACAAAAAGCAGATTACCTAAATTTGCAAAGCCCACCCCGCTTCCACTTAGCTAACTGTGACTGTGTGATCTTGGACAAATTACTGAGTCTGTTTTCTCAGTGGTACAATGGAGCCTCACCAAATAAGTGGTTTTCAAACTATTGCTTTTTAAAGCTGCTTAACACCTTTAAACAAAACCTAAATAGAACATTAATATATAAAACAGACAAAAGTCCACTTCATACTTGCATCCCTGGTAGTCTCAAGGGTACCCTCTGAACCATAGTGCTCTGGGAGAAAGTTGAAAATCTCCAGAATAGGTAATTTCTAAACTCAGGATCCCATGGCCTGAAGGGAACACGCTCCCTCCCTGTTTGAAAGCAAGATGCGAAGACGAAATGCAAATGCCAGTGTTAGGTGTGCTGTGGTCGATAAAGACGTGGCCTGGTGAAGACGTCAGTAGGAAGAGAATAAAAGTGAGCCTGACAGGTGCAGCGAAATGCGGGCCGACCTGGGACTCCCAGCAGCCTTGGGTGTGTCGGGGACTCCAAGGAGGCCCCGCTGCTTCCACCTCATTCCTTGTCTAAGACAGCCCTACAGAACCTGATCCAGGGGACCAAGAACTCAGTGAGATCCGTAAACGTTGTCCAGATGTTTTGAAAGTTGACTTATGAATAAATAATAAAGGGAGAGTCACTGCTGCTTGCTCCGGGTTCAAGATTTCTCTGGGCCACCCATGGGGAGAACTAAGGCCTTCTGGTGCCAGGTGTTGATTAAGGAGGTTGTAGCTGGATATGGGAGAAATGTGCATGAGAATGCAAATCAGAGAACAAAACAAAAAGCCAGAGAACAATGGATCTGATCACAGTGAGTTCTCCAATTTCTTCCCACGTGTGACATGCATGAGGATTCATGCTAGAGTTATGGTCCTCCATGAAGACATCAAACACCTTTATTCTGAGCCCCAGACGGACTTTTAGATTATATAAAAAATCATCGACCTGGTCAGAATTTTACAGGCCCATCCACTCACCAACATTCTTGCCTCATTTTACATGCCCCCCCCCCCGCCCCAAAAAAGACCTAAGACCTGCCGGGAAGACAGAAAGAAAACAGGGCACAAGGAGGAGCTGAAAGTTTTAGTTCAGTGGAGCCAGATTGTCCCTTAGTTGTCAATAAATAAGTGATGGATGGAGAAATGAAGATGCTGTTCACGTGTTCTTAGATGAGGGGATGTTCTGCCTCTCACAGGGTCCACAGTGTGAAAATCAACCCTGGGGTGAAGGCATATCAGATACATTTCCTTCATATTATGCTAAACACAGTGAAGTTCAGAGTTGTGGGTAAAGCGAAGTATTCTAGACCAGTGGTTCTCAGAGTGTGGGCCAGGGTGGGCATCACCTGGGAACTTCTCAGAAATACACATTTTCACCCCCACCCAGACCTGCTGAATCAGAACCTCAGGGGGCGGGCCCAGCTGTGTGCGTTTTATCAAGCCCGCCAGTGACCCTAATGCGCATGACCCACTGAGAACCTCTCCGAGGCCCTTCCTTCCAGTGAATTGCCTCGCTTTCAATGAGGAAACCAAGGCCCGACGTAGTTAAGTGGCTCTCTTGTTCTCACCCAGCTGAATGGGTGAGCCGGAAAAAAAAGATAAACATTTGGAAGTATTACAAATTATATTTTTAAAAAGAAGCTATATTTTTCCTCCAAAGATTAGGAGAGACTTGATGGTTCCAGTGTAAAATCTGCTTTCTGATTCATCAAATGTTCATGTGTATGAGTCTGAGGAAAACCCCTCAGAACTCTCACGCTCACTGGTGTGTCCTCGGCCCCTGTGACAGGTCTGGCAAATAACAGTCACTCAATAAATATTAGTTATGATATGAATCAGTTCACACAAAGACGTGGGCAAGCACTTCATCCATTTCCTTGGCCTCTACCCAGCTTGCAGAAACTTGCCCAAGATGTAGAGATTCCAAAACACCATATCCTCTGGCGGGAAATAATTTACAAAAATATTTTAGAGAAACATCTATGTGAGAAACCTCGATTGGTTGCTTGTCATGTGTACCCCAACGGGGGACCAGACCCGAGACCCAGGCATGTGCCCTGACCAGGAATCGAGCCGGCTGCTGTTTCTTCACAGAAGATGCCCAACCAGTGGAGCTGCGCTGGTCAGTGAGCAGGACATGGTTTTGACAAGCAGCTCAGTCTCTTCCCCAGCTCCACCCAAACACTTCTAAAGGTGGACTGAAAAGGAGAAATCCATTGTGACAACTGAAAAGCTAAGAGAAGTCTCTGAAGTGCTACCTCTGTAAGATTTTCCCCTAACTTTTATCCAGGCACCTTTCATACCATCTGGGCAACTTTCACCAAGTTCAAACAGCTAAAATGTTTGTTTATTTGACCAGAAAACTAATTGAAAATACAGACTTCACATCTGTGAAAACTTTTCTTTTTAAAAAAAGGGGAGGAAAGGTTTAACCTAAGGCAAAAGATCTCAGGGCCAGAGGATTTAAGAAAATAAAACAAATTTTTTCAGAAAAAGAATGCAGACATAAAAACACCTAAATAGAAAGAATAACATCAAAATTAAACAAACGTAAGTAATATATCTAATCCATCTTTTTTCTCCATAGCAAATTCTTTATTTCTTCACTTGAAATGTTGAATCCGTAACTGTTTCTTATTTTTTCTCTGAATTATTTGTCCTACACTAAGCATGTTATTTTAAACAGTTTTAATGTTTTAATTGTTTTCTTAAAATTACTTAGCCTAAAAAAATGTAACGTCTGTATTGAGAGACATTTGGGGCATGTTTTATTAGTCCAATGATACTTACATCTTTTGATTAAAACCCTTACCATCGTACTCAAGGCTTATAGTACTATTAAAAGTCTTTATTGAAGAGTAACAGCAACCAAATTATATAACACAAAATCTTACAACTACACCTAATAAAAATACTATACAATTAAGCCATTTACTTAAAGAACCACATGAACTTGGTGATCAAGTAATTTATATATCAAACTCTTTACATGGGACACCTCATGTACTGACAAATTCTGGACCACAAATGCTTTTGGAGACCAAGAAAAACTTTTGGTCTGTATTTCATACTGTGTCTTGTACCTCAGTGAACAAAATAAGCTGTTTTGGGGTAGGGGCACTGCAGAATTAACTTTAAAAAAGTGGTACGTGAATGGTTTCCAGTCCCTGATCCAGAAACTGCCACTGTAGCTGTCATACTCCGAATGAAAAAGTTTGTCTAGGGGACCAGCTCTACTGAAAGGTAAATTTTCTCGGGGATCCATTTTTTTCTACCAACAAGTCATAGCTCTGTTGAGAACATGAGTTCTTCCAGCCTTAAAGGGGCAATGATTTCTCTAACATGCAAGCAGTTCACTTTTTCGGTGGGGGGCGGGGGTGGTATGATCGGCTGCCATCAGCAACGGCAGCAAACTCTCCAGCTAGGTGGCAGAGACTCAGGTTGCCCAATTCTCATTACCCCTGGCATTTTGGGATCTAAAGCTACCACTATTGGCAAAACTCTGTAATGAAACCACTTTCTCTGCGTTTTCACAGTGAAATACAAAAGCTGGACAAAGACACTGCAAAAGTGACAGATAAATAAGAAGAACATGGCCATAAGGAGAGAACACCCAAGTCTGTGAGAGGCAGCTCTAAAACTAATCCAACCACTGGCCTTATAACATTTTAATAGCTGTCCTAATTCCCACCTTCATGAAATGGGGTAATAAGCATACCTGTAATCAACTCAATTCTTCCCTGACCTGCATATTTAATAGCATTTTTCTGTGCCTTGGGCTCACTCTCTCAGCCATCTTTGAATGCTCTAATTTGTGGCGAAGCATGAAATCCCACATATTATTTTTTTAAATGTAAATATAATAGTATTGTATTGGAGGTACAAATGTACTTATGTACATAAATATGCAAAAAGGCTTCTGTTTTTCCTCTCACTATAATCGACCTGCTCTTCATTGTTTCAATACAATTAAACTCAGTCTGACCCAGGAACCTAAGCGTATGTTTATAAAGTAACATAGTTTCTTCTGGGTAAATTCCAATTTTTAGCATTTTCTGCACCGCCCCCTTCCCCAGGATGGTGGCTCGGGGTACACACGCAGGGGATGGGGAAAGGCAGGGCCCGGCTCCTGCAGCGCAGAGAGCCCATGCCCATGGCCGGCGTCGGGGGCTCCAGCGACCCAGCCTGCACAGTGCTCCTTCCTGGTGAGGAGTGTCCTCAGACCCCCACCACTGTGTCTTGTGACAAGTCCACAAGATCAAGGACCTATCACCTTCCACAGGCCCCTGGAGAACTGGGCGTGCATTCCCTGCCTCCACACAGCAGTTGACTGAGAGGTACCCTGGGGACCAAAGCCAGGTCCTCCTCTGTCACTCTGGGGAGGTGGGGTAGAAGCCCCTTCTCGCCTGTTCTTTCTCCACGTGGCCAGTGTTCCCAGGCTCGTGTCCTGCTTTCTTTCCACAGTTTGGGGCTGTCATTGTGAAACCTGACTTACCAGGAACACCTGGGATGAATATTTTCAAAATATTATCCTGATGACAATGAGAATTTTCCATATGGAGGATCCTAAATGTCTCTGGAAGTGTGCTTTCCAGTCCTACTGCTTCCAAACTTATATTCTTGCCCACTGATTATCAGCATCGATGGGGAACCTTGTAAAAGTAAAGATTCTGAGCTTACCCGTTTTAAATGGGGAAAAAAACACCCAAAACAGAAAAAGCAAGGCA
>PVJI01024161.1:0-22366 GCA_004026765.1 Micronycteris hirsuta
TGGCCCGCGGGCCGCGTGCAGCCCAGGATGGCTGGGACCGCAGCCCAACACAAAATCACAAATTTACTTAAAACGTTATGAGATCTTTTTGTGATGACGTGTTACAACGTATTTAATGTGTGGCCCAAGACAACTCTTCTTCTTCCAGAGCGGCACAGAGACGCCAGAAGGTCGGCACCCCTGGCTCTAGAGGATGCCGAGGAGCTCCTGGGAGGTTTGAGGGTCTGTTTTTTATAGCAGTGATGGGACTCGATGTGGGTCTTAGAAGGATTGCTTGGCCTTGTGTCCAGGGGTGTGCAGGACACCAACTTGCTTTTCCCCAGGTGAGGGTGGCAGCTCGGCCTAGGAACCCAGGGCATGTGACTTGGCTCCGTCATCCATTCCAAACCTGTGAAATGGGAGCGTTCACACACACCCAAAGGATTGTTGACGGGATGAGCAGGGATAAAGCCCGAGGGGCGTGGGGCGTGGTCTGGCACCCAGCATGCTGTCAGTATTAGGTATTTAAGCCAGGGCGTGCCTGTTTCTCCATGGCACCAGCCATTATGTGCCTAGAGGGGTGGGGAAGGGCGCAGCGCCCTGCCGAGAGGCAACTCGGGACCCAGAAAAGGTGGGATATGCTGCCAATTGTTGCCCAGCACCTGGTGCTTTCCAATGCCTTATGGCTTCCGAGGAGAGGACCCTCAAGTTGCCTTTGGGTTCTGGGCTCCACGCCTGGCCCCCTGACTCTGCCAATCTGGGCCCAAGCCATGGCACCCCAGCATGTCAAACGGCTATGCTTAGTCAAATAAAGTTTCCATCTGTTGAGGAACTTATGAGTTACTACTGTAAAACCGATTGGGGGAGAAGGATGCATGGGAGGGGGTGATGCTCTAATTAGGTGCAGTAGTGAGTTTCAGATAAGACTGCAGATGTCTTTATTGGGGGGAGCCAGGTCCCTAGCGCTGCCTGGGCCGGAGGTGGCTGAGCAGGTGGGGGCGGGTCCTTCACTAGGGAGGGAGGAAGGAGAGGGGTCGCTGTACTCAA
Organism: Micronycteris hirsuta; assembly: GCA_004026765.1. NCBI lineage: Eukaryota > Metazoa > Chordata > Mammalia > Chiroptera > Phyllostomidae > Micronycteris > Micronycteris hirsuta. The sequence goes on from PVJI01024161.1 coordinate 1,027, forward strand.
AGCTTTGGGGGGGAACACTGTGGCATTTGGAAAGATCCTGATGCAAAGGGCCTAGCGCCTGGCACACTGCAAGTGCTTCACGGTTGCGCATTTCTGCTCTCCCACTTCCTCCCTCCTTCCCCTCGGGACTGAGCCGGGCTCCTGGACAGAGGTGGCAGTCTCTCCAGGCCATGTTTTTGCTGTCACAGACTCTGTGTGACCAGTCCGTGTGCACTTGCTGGGACTCTATAGTTTCATCTTTAAAATGGGACCATCAATTACCAAGTGTCCATCCCCAAAGGACACTGGAGGGAAGGGTTTTGGGCACGTGGACCCAACCTTGTTCCGCTATTAACACCTGGCTTTGCTCTAGTGCCCGACTCATTTTAACCCCTCAGTATCTGGGGACAGAGGTGACATCAAGGTGGGCTCTTCCGCACTGGGGAGGGGGAGGTTTGGGGGGCTGAGGGGCTTATCTCAGGTCACCTGGATCCCAGGTGCTCCTGCTTTGTTGGAGGGACATGGCTGTAGACATCCGATCCTTGATCCTACCTGAGATGCTGAGAGCAGGACCGCACTTGGGGGCCATCTCAAGCTCCTGGCACCGGCGGAGGGCCAATGAGGTAGGTGGTCTCACTGGAAGGGACTCAAAAAGTAACTGAGTCCCCAGGATCGAGGGTGGAGGTGCATTAGCCCACCCCAGAGAGAGCAGTTCACAGGCTCCAAACCCTCAAATGCAGGCCTGGGCCTGAGCATCTGAAAGCACGCAGCATCCCGACTGCTGGGCCAGCGGTCTCTTCACGGCCACTCTCTGTCCCTCCGTGCCTACTCTCCGTCAGGCACTAGCCCTTCACCTCTTAGGCACAAGCCCGGGCCCCTGCTGCTGGTCGCACTTTCATTCCTTAGAGTCAGCTGTTAAATGGCTCACACCTGTGACCAGGAGCCAGGAAACTGCGCCCCCAGGCCCCGGCTCCCGGCTCACGCCTGGCAGGTAACTCTTGCTCTGGGTCCCCCATTCTCTGCCAGGTGGGTTGAGTGTGATCATTTCTCACTGGTTTGCCCTGTGCCCAGAGTCTGCTGGTGCCAGCATCTGGAGCCAAGGGAGCTGGGGCTGGCCGGGCAGGGGCTGGTGGACAGCTGGGTCGCACGAGGCCCTGAGGCCTCTGGACGGGCTGGGCCTGTGGAGGAGGCCCCAGACTGTGGGTCCCCCTGATGACTTGGTCCTTTGGGCTGAGGGTGGCTGTGCAGGAGAGACTTCGGCCCCATGGGGCTACCAGTTCTGCTGTTGGCTGTGTGATCGGAGCGGGTCTCCTGACCTGGCCTGGACTCGGTTTCCCTGCCTGTGAGTGGGGATGATAAGTCTACCTTGCAGGGTCCAGGTGACAATGAAATAAATGACAGCGTTTGTGTGACAGACAGGCTCCTGGCCAGGAGCGGGTGTCCAATTCCTTGTTCGCATTTCTGGTCGGGCCAGGGGAAGGGACAGAGGTGCAGGCCTTCCTTCAAGCCGAGGCCTTTGAGGACTGCCACCTTTGCAGGGGGGAGGCTTTCAGGACCGAGGTGAGCTGATCCAGTCTCAGGAGTTCTCCCCGGCACCGAGCACCATTAGGGGATGAAAGGCTCTGGAACAACGAGGTTTTGTCTTTGGATGAGTTTCTGTCCTGCTGACAGTTTTGTTCCTGCCTGGGTTTCATGGTGGGTGGTGGGGGTGCAGGGGGTCCGTCAGTGCAGCTCCTGGGCGGGGCCTGGGCGGGCCCAGGGTCCCTGCTCAGGCTCCTCCCTCCTCCGTTCCCCCCAGCCCTCCCCACAGCCTGCCACCTGTGTGACTTCAATGTGAAAACAACTCATCACTCCTGGTTCACACATAAGGGAGCAGACTGGGGTTTGGGTTGGGGTGGGGAGAGCTGGTTTCATGCCTCAGAGATCAGACTTCCTGTCACTATAACAAATCCATCACTCATTTACTGAACATGGCCTCTTATGTCAGACGCCATACCCGGCGCAGGGGATGTGAGGACAGCCAGAAGCCAGCCCTGGTGGTGCCTCGGGGCTTGTGGGGAGACAGGTGATGGGTGAGCCAACTGGCACTGAAAAGGTTTCAGGTGACGGTCAGCACTGCTACTACTGCGGGCTAGATGTGTTGGGGGTAGGGGCGGTGGTGGGGGGTGTCCTCAGACAGGCTCCCCCAAGGGCCCATGTTCCTGGTTCCTCATGGTCCCATTTGTGTGCCCCCCACCCCGATGGTTCTCCCATCCCAGACCCAGGGAGGCCTGGATCCTGTGCGCCTGGTATCCCCTGCACCTGGCAGCATTGGGATCCCCCAGGCCTGGAGCCCGCTGCTCTGAGCTCCCCCTGGGGCCCTGCCCTTCCTCCCTTCCCTGTCACTGGACCACAGGTTCAAGGACCCCGGCCCCTCTCCCTGCTGCTCCTGGGGGCAGTCTGGTGGTTTCCCTCCTGTACGATGGCTTGCAGGGCACTACGGGTCCCTCTTCTGCGTGGAGAGGCTTTTGTAGGGGCTGACCAGGTTTCTCCCGTCCCCATTCCTCAGCAGCCAGAGCCCTTCTCCATGGGAGGGTTCCCAGGACTTCTGGGTCTCTGCCCGTGCCTTGGGCGTGGGAAAACTTAGAGCAAACTCTTTTTCAGTCTCCCTCGCTACCCCAGAAAGGAAGGGGAGGTTGGGAGTCTTGAAGCTGATGAGGTGTACTGCGTGGGAAGTGGTAGATTTGAGATGGAGCCCTGGACCTCACCAGCTGATGACATGGTCAGTCTCAGCCTCACTTTCTCTTTTGGTACCTGGGGATGGTGACCTCACAGGGCTGTCACCAGGGTTAGAGGAGACAGTGATTCCTCCGATGCCTTCATGGTCATCATGATTTCTGATGATGTGCCCCAGATCCGAGAGCAAAGAATGAAAACCGAGCCACGGCAGGTGGAGCTGAGCGAGGCCCAAGAAGCTGGTGGCAGAGCTCGAGGACATACCAGCCCCTGAGGGACCTCTGGGTGGTACCTCCCCTTGGTAGGTTACTGTAGGGCTGGCCTTGGGTGTGACCCTGTGGTCCTCCTTCCTAAAGGTCCTTCTGTCTTTTCCTGAGAGCCTGGTCTCCTGTCCCCACTGCCTTTGCAGTTGAATAGCATCCCTTCAACTCTAGATTTCCCTTCTTGACCTAAGGAGAGAATTGGTCCCTTTCTAATAGGAAGCTGAGGGCACCAATTCACGTCAAGTTCCCCGAGGGTGAAGGCTGTCTTGAGCAAGCAGGCGACCATGGCACGGTCCTGCCCACGAAGTGTGTAGTGACTGCTATAAAGGAGTAAGATGGGTGCACAGAGAGTGTGCTACTTACCTGGGGGTGGAGAGCATCAGGGAAGGCTTCCTGGAGGAGGGGACATCTGAGCGGATTCCTTAAACGTGAAGAAACAGAAGCAAGGCAGATAAGGGGTTGAAAAAGAGCAGTTGAGGAGGCAAGAGGGTCCTGAGAGAGGGATGACGGGTGCTTTGTTGATGCTGAAGGGTCAAGTATGGGGCGGGGAGTGGCGGGCATAGAGATGGAGGAGCCGAGTCAGGTGGCCTTGAATGTCAGGCTGGGTTCCCTGCCCAAGGTCATGGGTGCCAGGGAAGGTTTGAGGTGGGGAGCAGCAAGTTCAGGCTTGTTCTTTAGTTGTTTTAATCTCTCTAGCCCAATAGTTTTTAACTGGGGCAATTTTGTCCTCAGGGCAATTTTGGTTGTCACAGCTGGGGCTGGAGGGGACTGCGCTGCCGTGTAGGGGTGGAGACCAGGGAAGCTACCGTGCACAGGATGGCGCCAGTGACAAAGAACGAGCCGGCCGAATGTCAGTAGTACCCACGCGGAATCGCCTCCGGCTCCACGCCTGGCGCAGAGCTGGCTCTCAGCAGAGGCTGGAGGGACGAGCGTCTGGGGCAGAGCCAGGCATGAGGTCAGCCTGAAGATGGGGTGGGGGGGCCACCCTCCTCCCAGCAGCTGCGCCTTTCCAACGCTGCGTCGTCCTGAACAGGAGTGTTGCAAGCCTGACAGGCAGGCTCCAGCCCGGGTCCCCTTGGCGGGGACGGGCATTGCTGTGACCACTGTGGCCCGGCCTCCTGGCGCCCCTGCCCTCTGTGGAGCCCCCCTCCCCGAGGCCAGCGTCCGCTCCAGCCGCCCCCTCCTTGCCTCAGCCACACGCTGCTGACGCTGCACCAGCCCCACTTGGTATGCAGGCCCCGTGTGACCTGAGAGCCTGGGTTTTAATAGCTGAATATTTCTTTATACAAAAATTTGACTTGTCTTGAGGCCCTCGTTCCTCCCACCCTGCCTGCCTGGCTCCCGGAGGAGTTCATGCAGAAACGGATGTGTTAATAGGCCTGGCGGCTTGTCCCGTCTGGCTCTTTGCTCAGCCGCCTTGGCTCCATCCCTGCGCCCTGCCTGCAGCCCCACATGGTGCCCACCATTGGGCCCCTCCGAGCCCAGGCAGTGGGGGCTGGGGGACACCCACTGTCAGCTGCCCCCTGGGGAAGGCCGCCTCGCAGAGCCTTGTGTGACTGCCCCACCTCTCTGTGAGAGGAGCGGGGGGAGGTCTCATGGCTGTTCTGAGGCCCACCTCACCCCTTCACCCTGGCTCTTGAGTGAAGCACCCTGTGTCCTGCCTGCTTCCTTTCCTCCACGCTGAGCTGGCTGCTTAGTGTGTGCTGGGTGCCGGCAAGCCTTTTATTCGGGCCTGACAACCACCTCGTGGGAGTGGGTGTGCTATCATTTCTCCCGTGTTACGGATGAGGAAGCTGAAGCTTGGAGGGGTTGCTGGCCCAAGGTCGCACCTTTGGTGGTCGGCACGGCTGGGGCTTGGACTGGGGTCGTCTTTCCAGTCCCAGTAGGTTCCCTGGGACTTCGCTTCCATCAGGTGACACAAGGAGCAGCCTCGTTCAGTGGAGTCACTGGGCAGGATGGGTTTCCACAGTGAAACTTTCTAGCAAGACGCCAGCCTCTCATAGTGCGATGGGCTCTCTAGTGAGGTGGTAAGCCTCCTGTCACTGGGGGCATTCAAGCAGGGGCCACTGTTCAGGTACAGAGAGAACCCTTCTCAGGTGGGAGGGGCTGTGCTGGAAGGTCTCTGAGAGGCCTTCACCCTTACGCATCGAAACCCTCTGAGCCGGCCTTCCCCAAACCCTGGAGAAGATGGAGACCTCGGCCCTGCTCTCAGGATGAGGAACTGGGGCTCAGAAGCAGGCATTTCTGTGCCCGGGTCCCTCCGACCTTTCATTTGCCCCAGGCGGCCAGGTGCAGAGTAGGCCACCCCTCCTGTCTTGCTTGGTGGCAGCACAAGGGGGTGGTGGGGGCAACTTTGATCTGGTTATGGTTCTCCATCCTTCCTGCTGAGCACCTGCTGTGTGCCAGGCGGGGGGACGCAGGACTGACGGGAGGTGGCTCCGCCCTCATGGCAGGCAGGTCTGCTTGTGGTTCCCAAACATCAGACTGGAGTCCCGGCCGTGCTCAGAACCACAGAATGGGTCACCAGCTCCCCAGGGGGTCACGGCTGAGACTCTGATTCAGGAACTGGGATGCATGACTCTCAGTGGACTGCTGTGCACCAGTGGGGAGCTCAGCCTGAGGGGGAGGGGAGGGCTCCCACCATTGGGATCCAGAGTTGGTGAGAGTCAATCCAGCTGGAGGCTCCAGACGCTTCTTCCACGAGACACAGAGGGGGCGGCCTCCCTCCACCCTGGTCCCTGGGAGTTGGGACTTTTGTCCTCCCTAGTTCACTGTCTCCCAGTGACCAGGACTCGCTGGCATGCAGGAGGGGCTCCCCCACTGTTGGAGCCACCTCAAAAGGCAGCAGGGCCCTGCCTTGCCCATGCCAGAGTGCTGTGGACTTTTTGCTTCTAGTCGCAGAACCTGTTAAGTGAGGACTTCTTGTAATCCCACAAAGCAGGTAGCATAAGTACGCCCATTTGACAGATGGAGAATCTGAGGCTCAGGGAGGTGAGGTGACATGTCCAAGCCCCTCTCCAAGGCCGGCTCCTTACCACCCCATGGGTCTCACCTTAACTTTCTCCTCTTCAGTGGGGCTTCCCTGAGCCCTGGGCCAGTGACACAGCCCATCATCCCTTTGCTTCCTTCGGAGCAGCTGCAAACGTCTGGTTTGTCTGCCTGTTCCTCATTGTCTCTGCTCCCCGGAGTGGCAGCCTCCAGGGACAGCCTCCGCCTCCTGGGGGTGCAGGGTGGGCAGAGCCAGCCGGTTCAGCTTTTGACACCTGTGTTCCCAACCACTGGGCTTTCCTGCCTCTTGGCTTGACAAGAGTTGTGAGTTTATTAAAATAAAATTGGTGTCATTTCCTGGGGACCCTGATGTGAGGGGGACGTTCCTTCTGGATTACCCTCCCACCCCCAGCTGCCAGGGAGTTAAATTGAACCCCAGGGTTTAGATCAGCTGAAGTTCAAGCAGCCAGCCCTCCCACGGGTAATTACTATAATTTCCCCTGCAAAACCCTCAGCTTTTGGATGATATTGTGACCGAAATGTAAGAAGCCTGCCTTTGTAATAATTGGGCTTCCAAAGCGAGCTGGCGCTCAGTGCATGTGTTCGAACGTCCCCTTTGAACTCTGGCTTTTTGACTTTGCGGTGGCTCTGCAAATACAGTAATGATGAGTGATACTCTGCTTCACTGTCCCCTCCGAGGCTGTGTTCCCATCCCTGGCCCAATTTGGAGGCTCACGGCAGCCCCCTTGGGCTGGGAGGGGTGCTGGGCCCCTTGATCTGCCCCTTGACTTGATGGGGCAGCAAAGTTGCGTGTCCCCCAAAATTGTGCAGTGTGTGAACGGCATGGCCTGGCTCCAATGCAGGTCTCCTGCCCCCATGTCGTGTGCTCTCTCGGTGTCTCTTATCCTTCCCGCTCATGGGTCTCATTAGAGAGGACCTCCTGCTCCTGACGGTGCTACCGCCCAGCTAAGGGCTGTGGCAGAGGAGCGACTGAGGAGTAAATGGGAGTAAAAACCACAGCCGGGGCACTGACGGCGCTGTCCTCATCGCCTTGCATGTGGGCAGGCGTTCAGTCCTCCCAGCAGCCGGTCTGATGGGCGCTCCTATCCCCAGTTTACAGGGGATGGAACTGAGGCCCAGACGGGGTGTGCTGAGCTGAGGGCAGGGACCAGGACGTGATAGAGTGGGGACTGGAACCCAGGCTGTCTCCAGGGCCCACCTGCTAACCATCCTGCCATGTGAAGTGTTCGGAGTCAGCATTCCTGTAGTTTTTCTTTGGGAGTTGATTTGGGAGTTCGTTCATCATTCCTCATTCGTTCCTTCATGTATTCAAGCAACTCTTGTTTATGGGTACCTATTATGGGCCAAGCATCATCTCAGGTGTCAGGGATTTAGTCCTTAAAAGAGCAGACTGTGTTTCCAGCCCCGTGGAGCTTCCATTCCAGTTGGTTGAGACAAACCGCAGCCGACAAACAGTGCAGTCTCAGTTTGGGAGAGCCGTGGAGAAGCACGGAGAGGAAGGAGACTAGCTGCAGTGCTCAGGGGTGGATTAAACAGACACCCGAGGGAAGCAGAGGCAAGCCAAGAGAGCAGCACGGGGAGGAGGGTCCAGGCAGGGGGGGCAGTGTGTGCAAAGGCCCTGAGGCAGGACAGTGCAAGGCATGCTCGAGGCCCTGCCAGGAGGGTGGTAGGCGGTGAGGTCCGAGAGGTAAGAGTGGGGAGCTGCTGGGAGGTTTGGGGAATGAGCAGAGGAATGATATGCTCTGGCTGCCACTGTCGAGGACGGGCCGTGGGCGGTGAAACAGGCAGAGGAAGGGGACCCGTGGGAGAGCTGTTGCAGGGACAGTCGATGTTGCCTGCTTAGATCAGTGCGATTCTAAGGAGTCTTCTCAGAAATCCCTTCTCCTGCCTTTCCTTGCCCAGCTCACTTCTCTGCACCCTTCCCTGGTGGCTAAGACCTGCCCTGCACTCCTGGTGGGGCAACTTCGGCCTCTTTCATGCCCTCGGCCCTGACGCTGCTCGTTTGTACCTGCTGGGCTGGGCTGGCCACTAGTCTCCCAGCACGTGGTAAACCCTTCGCTCTTTGGACATTGAATGAAGGCCCGTGCACAGCCTGTTTCTCCTACTTAGGTGCTCAGCTTCTATTCTGTGGCACCTGCAGAAATACCTGCTTTATGTGTAATCTGTTCAGTTCCATCTTGCTGATTTATTTGTTTATTATTTCCAAACAATTGGCACTGCCCACGTGGCTTCTCGGCTCACTTTGGGCTCCATTAGGCGGCACGGGGACAATTAAGCTGTGTCACTGAAGCAACTGGCAGCTTGGCTTTTCCCCAGAAGCTGTGCCTACGTGTCCCTGTGAGAGGATGGGGTGTCCGCGGGCTCGGCTCTAGGGGGTGGGGTATGAGCGTGTATGTGATGTGGGGTCTAGGGAACCAGTCAGGGCTTCTTGTCTTTCTTCCCCCCAACCCCAAACAAGAGGCTGTGGCCAATTTCCACAGATAAGGAATGCTCAGGGGGAAGCACGTGGAATCTGAGGTCCAACAGAATGATTAGCCCTGGAAAGTCCGGGAACCCAAAGCCCCCTGGGACCCCACCAGGATGGTGACCCCAGCCGACTTCTAAGGATCTTGCAGGATGGAATTCCATGTCCTGAGAGAGGAGAGGGGGTCCAACTGCTGCAGCTTTGGCCATGTGACCCGTCCTGGCTCGGTAGAGTTTCAGGCCTCGTGATCAGTAGCCCTGCCATGGCTAAGTGTGGGAGGCGAGGGGCGGCCCTGGAAAGCAATTTGGGGGTGCTGGTATCATAGGAAGAGGGGATGGGTCCTTAGCTGCTACAGACACCTAAGGTGCCCTGAATGGATCTCCAAGATGTGTGAGCTGTGTCCCAGACCTGTAAGATGCTACAGGCAGACAAGAGCACCACGCAGAACATTAGGAACAGGACCAGATTCCTCTGAGGAAGCGAGGGAGCTGAGTGCAGAGTGGACGGAGTTTCTGGGGCTGGAGGAGGTTGTGGAAGCTCCAGCTGGGCCCGGAGGGCTGGGTGGGCTTAAATAGGAGGGTCTTGAATAGTGAGGCTCACTGCTTGGGCAAAGTCACAGAGGCTGGGACACGTCTGCTGGGTTTCACGGAAGTGGAGACCAACCAGTGCCTCACTGGGAGGGGCAGAGGCACGCCTCCTGGGCGTGCAGCCAAACACCAGATGCAGGAGGGTGACCGATTGTGGCTGGGGCCGGGCAGTGCCCAGGTGGAAGCTGAGTTCGAGGACAATAGAATACTCTGCTTTGGTGGAGCACCTACTATGCGCCTGACATGCTACTAATCATTCTGCCAGTGTGCCGCAAGAAATTTTAAAACATGTAATACCATACTATTTAGTCAGGGGTACTGACCCCTTTTCCTTACATTGTCAAATAAAAAAAAAATGAAAACAGCCAACACAACAGTCGCCATCCAGTGTGAATGAATCAAATTATACCTTTTTATACCTACTTTTTTTTGTTGATTGGCAAAAAATATATTTTGTGGTATACTGCAGAATTTTAGTAATTCGTGTACGTGCATCATGAGATGAAAAAGGTTGAAAATCGCATCGCTGTGCTAAATGCTTCATTGTGACCTGATCTAACCTGCACAGCAATTCTGCCCCATAGTGCTGCTACTATCCCTCCTACACAGATGAAGAGATGGGGCTCAGAGAGGTTAAGTGACTTGGCCAAGGTCACACAGCAAGCAAATAGCAGAGAGGGGATTTGAATCCAGGTCTGGCTGACATTCCCCACTCATCTGTGTTACAGAATCATCAGCTGCGAGGTCAAGGGCAGCCTGCTGACCTGTGCTGAGCTATGACACCGATACTTTTTCCTCCAGCCTTTTGTTCCTCTGTATTCCTAGACAGCACTGCACATGGCTGTGGGCGGGCCGGGGTGGCAGAGCACCAGGGGTTTGGAGAGGGTCCGAGGAGACTTTCTCCTTGTCCCTGCAGAGCTTGTCCCCCTTCCTCCTTCTGCCTGCAAAGAGCTGGAACAGAGCTGGCAAAATTAATGTCAGCAGAAAAATCTAATTTTTACTTTAGACACGTTTGCAGCCTCCTCTCTCAGACGGGTCCGAGCTAAGTCCTGCCCGGGACGTTGGGAGGTCAGCTCTGTCGCGTCAGCTGCTACATTTCAGGCAGGATGCTTCTCCTCTGTAGGCCTCAGTGTTCCCACCAGTACAATGGGGGCGGTGGCACGTGGGGTTGGGTGTCACAAATCCAGATGCCTAGCGGAGCCCCCCAGGAAAGAAAAGGGTGTGAAATGGGCTGGATGCAGGAGAGAAGAGGGTGCTGGGGAGGGAGGGTCTGGCAGGCATGTGCCCTGCCACTAGGGGGAGCCCCTGGTCAGGCCCAACCAGCTGTTGCTACATAACACTGCCATTTGCCAGATCTCTGGGTTAATTTCAAGAAAAGCCAGACATCTTAATTGTGCTATAAAATAGTTCAGATTTTAAACAGCAGCCACTTATTTAGAAAGTTTTGGAAAGATTGTATAGGAAATAAAACAGCTTCGTGGGCTGACCCTGGCCTATGGGTCACCAGGGTCGATACCTGGACTAGATTATTTGGATTTCTTCCTGTTGCGTGAGATGCCACTACATTGAATATGCAGATAGATGAAAATCAAATATTTGCCTTCTAGATGTATTGATTTGTATTTATGGATGAGCTTTGTGGTTTACAACGTGCATCTAAGCTCAGAGTTAATAATGGGGTGGAAGCCTCTTCGAGAAGCTTTAATCACAGGTTTGGTATCGTATACCTGTACCTCTTCCTCTGGGATGCTTCTGCCTCTAATGTCTATCTCGAATCCTTCCTGCTGCAGACATAGCTTAGCCTTGTTTCTATGGTAACTGAGTCTGCCACCTCCTCCCCTCGTTGTTGGATGTTCAGAGAGAGAAAAACTGGGCAGGTGGCTTTGAGCTTGCCCTAACTGGGACAGCCGTCTCAGGGACTTTGACTTTCTACCACTGCAGAACAATGGATGGGACAGGTTCCTTTGGAGCCAGAGGGCAGGCCGAGAGCAACACTCATTGGCTCTCATAAATTTTTAGAGAACTCTGGCTAGAGCTGCTGACTGGATCACATCTGCTGCTGTTCCCAGTCTGGATGGTGCTGCAGATCGATTTCTATAGTATCCAGAGAGCAATGGGCTTATAGGCCCTTTTAAGGATGGGCCAATTATAGAGCCAAGATAGTTAGAAGAGGATCTAGGAGGATCTAGGGGTCCTAGTGGCCAGTGAGCTGACCAGGTACTCTGGTTAGTCCCACTATGTCCCGTGAAGCCAAGAGGGCGTAAAAGCAGGGCTGGTCGGCCTTCCTGGGGCTGTGATAGCCGTCAGCCCTGGGTTCTGATAGGAGGGACAGGGGAGCGGGCAGGACACAGGCACTGGAGTCAGATTGCCTGGTTTCGGCCCTGGCTCACCACCGTGAGGCTGTGGGACCTGAGTGATTTACTTACCACCTCTGAGCTTCTGCTTCCTCACCTGTAAGATGAAGACGAGAATGGTGGCCTCCTCGTAGGCTACTGTAAGGATCGAGGTGATCATGTGAAGCACGTGGGAATCTGCACACTTTCTGTAAAGGGTCAGAGGGTAAACATTTTAGGCTTCGTGGGCTGTAGAGCCTCTGTCAGACTCCTCGACTCTGCTGTTGCAACCCAAAAGCAGCAGAGACAATATGTAAATGACGGACATGGCTGTGTTCCAAAAAAACTTTATTTATAGACACTGGAATTTGAACTTTTCATGTGTCACACAAGAGTCTCCTTTTTCTGATTTCTTTCCAACCATTGAAAAACGCATAAACCATCCTTGGCTTGCAGACCATATAGAAACAGGCAGTGAACTGGATTCGGTCCATGGGCCATAGTTTGGTGACTCCTGATATAGAATACTACCTATTACGTGTTCATTAAATGTGTATTATTACCTTTATCTTCATCACCGTTCTTTTCCTCCTAGGAGGGTGCACTGGGCCGGGGGAGGGAGGGCGTGTAGTAACCGCTGTCAGAAGGGGCGGTGGGGTTTGTTCTGTTACCCCCGGTAGGGCCATCCTCCAGGCTGGCGGGCAGAATCGACAGGATTGTGGATCTAGCAGCTAACGTTGGAACAGACTGCCTTGGGCGTAATGAGCTCCTGTCCCAGGAAGTGCTGAGGCAAGGCCGGAGGCCCCTGTCACCTGCCAGGAGAGACGCTGACTCACTGGGTAAATGGATGCTTAGGTACTGGCTTCCTGCAGCTCCAGCTGCCTGCGGGGAAGGGGAGGTTCCTATTCTTCCAGGTGCCTTTTCTTAATGCCCAAAGCATCTTGCCCTCTTCTTTTCTCCTTGAAAAGTCCAGTGACGTGTACAGGGCCAGCATGGCCCCCCTTTCACAGGTGCATGAGCGGGGGACAGAGAGGGAGCTGGACACCTGGCCAGACCTCTGGGCTAGTCAGGGAAGTGTGACTTGGTGGAAACACATCATCTGTGGTCCTGGGTCTGGTCCCACCTCTGCTGCTTCCTGCCTTTGTGACCCTGGGTTAAAAAAGTCCTGTGACCTCTCTGAGCCTCAGTTTCCCCATCTGTAACTTGGAGGTGCACGATCTCCTTGGCAACGCAGTTGTGAGGGTGAAATGAGTTGCTGCGTGTAAAATGCCTCCTGTGGCACCTGACGCACAGCAGGTATTCAAGCACAGCTTATTCCTGTCCACCCTCGTCCCAGCCTCTGGTCCCAGGGCTGTTGGAGTGGCCTGGGAGGGTCAGGGAGGAGCCTACCTGTCGGGAAGCGGCCTGGCTTCCCTCCATTTGCTGTATGCGAGTCGGCTCCTGAGTCTGTGGGGCCAGCATCTCCCGGGAAGAGTGTTAGGAGGCAGTTGATTCAGTGCAGCTTGGATGGTTCCAGGCCTGGAGGGAGGTGAGGCCAAGGCTGGGCTGCCCGCAGGCCCGGTGAGTGGGGCCAGGACCTTCCCCACGGAGACTCAGACGAAAGTTGGGCAGGGGGGCGTGGTCCCAAGGACGACCTCCGACAGCTCGGTAAACAAGAAGTGGATTCTCTTGCTGCACATGTGTGGCTCTGGGGACCTGCGGAGAAAGATTCTGGGGAAGAGAACATGGGGTCACTTGGGGTTCGGCCGGGGCGTACCTCCCCTCGCTTCCTGTGTGCTTTGCTGGGCCCTCTGCATGAGCGACTCATGTGGGGGACCCGTGAATCCTCACAGCACCCTGTGGGGAGCATGCGCCTTCTGCTCTGTTTTGTGGATGACCAAACTGAGGCCGAGAGCCTAGGTCGTCTGTCCAGGGCCACGAGGAGGGAGTCGGAGAGTCAGGATTGGAACCCGGGTCTGACAGCAACAGTTTGCGCCCTCCAACCCAACGCCCGTACCCCCTGGCACCTTTTGGTTGGCATCGGGGTCCACAGGGCGTAGGGTCAGCCCTGATAACGAGAGTGGTCCCGTGGTCGGGGTGGTGACCACGCCCCAGACACTGTTCCAGTGAACCGTGTGAGAGACTAAATAACGCCTTCTTACATTTATTCATTTAATCCTCACAGCCTCTCTGAGCTCTTCCCATTTGACAGATGAGAAAGCTGAGGCACAGAGAGGTTACATACCTTGCTTGAGGTCACAGAGCTAAGCCATAGAGCTAGGAGTCAAATGCAGGACTTTCACTGTGAAGCCTGCCTTCAGCTCCCCCTCCTGCGTTGGACACCGGCGAGGTGACCTAAACGCATAAGGACCCAAGACCTGGGGGCCAACATGAGTTTGTTAGGAGATTGGTGAGTCCGGACCCAGTCTGGACTTGGTGCTCCCTTCTGGGCTGGGGACATGACCCTCCGCCACACTGCCCTTGCCTGGCAGGTGGCTCGTGGGTGCGGAGAACAGCCCCCTTGGCCGTCACACGACAGATGTGTGCCTCAAATCCCTGTGTGATACAGAACTGCACAGTGAAACCCCAGGGTTCATGGGAAAATGGGGCTGAGGCCCGGCAGTCAAGCACTTTGTCAGTGACCCCTAAAAAACGGCAGCTGAGTTTTATTCGTGGTTAATGGTTAAGAAATACATAAAGTACATTAATTTTAGTATTTACCTTGAGAAAACCTGAAGTTTGCTTGTGGGAGTGTGTGCCCACTCTACCTGCTGGCTGCCCTCCCAGTTCCCATACCTGCCACCCCATGTGCAAAGGGAAAGAACGAGAGAGAGAGAGAGAGAACGAGAGCGTGTGCAGAGGAAGAATACAAAGTAGGCTGAGGGTGTAAGATTGCCCTGCGAAGTGACAGAAGGAAGCTGTGGGAGGTCAGACGGGCAGATGGAACCCCAAGTGTGGATGGGCAGGACCAATGGTCCCTGGGAGGGGCGTGCCTTGTGTATCCCCCGGTGGTTCGGGAGTGGTGTTCTGTTTACCAAGCATTTCTCATGGACGGACTCTCCCGTAATGCCGAATTCATGTAATGCTCCTATTGTCCCCTCATATACTGATTGCATTGGAACAGCTTTGCATTTTCAGAGCAAACGCTGTAGCAGAATTGAAAAGTCACGAGCTGTGAGAGGGGGGAGGGTCTTTTCAATAGGGACTGCCTTGTAAGGTTTGCCTCACTGCAGAAGATGGGCATGCACTCTGAAATCCGGGGCCTACCACGAATGGCCCCTAGAACTTGGGGGAGGCTGACCGTTCCCTAAAGTTTGTCCCCTCGCTGACCCCAGCAACTGGCCCTTTGTGATCTCAAGGTGCCACACCAGGTCCTCTAATAATTTCACTCCCCTATTCTTTGGGGGAGAGCCAGCATGGAGGGGTCAGGGCTCTGAACCTGCAGACGCAGCAAAAAAGCTGTTCAGGTGGAATAGTGCTTGACCAGAGAGAGGGGCTACATGGGGTGAGGGGAGAAGGGGAGGGGGTCCCCACTAGAGCAAGAGGAGAGCAGAAGTGGTGGTCATACCTCCCGAGCCCCTGGGAGCCTCTGCCGTGTGGCCAAAAAGTCCCGTGTGCTGGGTGCAGGGCTATGAGGGCCAAGGGGTCTTTCTCTAGTCAGACCCAGGAGGTCCAAGAATCTGCCTTTCTTTGCCGTAGAACCCATGTGGGTAATGCGGTCTTGTGACTGGCTCCTTCTTGGAGCAAAGAGGGCGGAAAAAGGATTGCCTGGAATTTATTAGTCTAATTACATTTTCCTAATGCGGTTGACTCCCGCTCACAGCAGTGTGCTTATCAAAGCCACAATCACACCGGCATTATTGGAGTTTTAATAAGAGTCAATTGGTTATTGTCCTCGCCGTGTCGGACACTGTAGACGTAATCCCCAAAGCCCCTTGGGAGGCAGGGCGCTTGCTTTCTTTGCCGGAATATTATTTACTTTAATAACCGGGATTAGGGACTTGTTTTACGTGTTGAGGAGAAGCAGAGAAATTCTTTGTTCAGGCAGCTCCTGACTGCCAGCCGAGTGCTCCCATCCGGGCCCCTCTGCAGTCAGGGGCTTGCTGCCCACCGCACCTTGCTGTGTGAGCTGGGGCAAGCTGGCACACCTCTCTGGTCCCTCCTGTGTGAAATCAGAGGGCACAGGAAGCACTACTTTCTTGGCACATAAGAAGTGCTGGTACCTGCTGGCTGTTTCAGAAATGGTCATGTAAAGGGGCAGTGGTAGCTAAGCCCCACCCCACGCAGATACTTACTGTGCTTTGGAGTCCAGCAGTTTCACATCGGGAGTGAGCTTGTCTAGAGGGCGAGGTTCTGTCCCGGTTACTTTGCACAATGTGTTGGAGAAGAGATGGAACCTCCAGGGCTCAGGTTTCTGCTTTCCCATTGGCTGTGTCACTTTGGCACCATTCTTGACTTCTCTGTGCCCAAGTTTCACTGTCTGTAAAATGGGGATACCAAAGGGAGCTCTCTCATAGGGTTAATGAGGGAGGGTTACACGAGGTAATCCGCGTCGTATGTGGGACGGCGCTTGGCCAGAAACTGGTCAATGTGAGGCCGGCTAAGCTTCTGTTTCCTACTTTATACGATGGGGGAGCTGACGCTGCCTCTGCGGTGTCACTGTGAGAATGAGGTGGGATTGTGTCTATGTGACGCCTGGTACATCGGGAGCAATCAGAGATGGTGGGCGTCATCGTCACGGTCTTCTGGCTCTCAGAATGACCCTAGAGGTGCCTCTTCACTGGACAGAGAGGATCAGGAAGTGCATGCTGCAGGCAGCCAATCAGGAACTAAAGCCTGGGGATCTTGAGGCCAAAATCTGGGCGTGGCTGGGGCGGTGTGGCTCTGAGCAAGGGCCCGGCAGCCTTGCCAATGATTGCTCCCTGCACTGGGTCTGGCCCCGCATTTCCCCCGTTTTGCCCATGGGGGGCGGGGAACGAGCAGCTACGGGTGCCCTTGCTTTCAGCCACGCTAGCCATCTTGGTTTATCACTGGCTCAAATGTCAGAGCTGGAGGTGGGGCTTGGGTGGGTTCTCTAATCCACTGCTGTGTCCTCGGGGCCAGACACAATGCCTGGCACACAGTAGGTGCTCAGTGAATATCAGACATGCACCCCTGCCCCCATGAAGCTTATAGTGTGTCAGGTGGTGATAAGTATGATGGGGAAAAATAAAGCACAGGATGGGGATACCAGAGGGTGTTTAGGGAGGCTTGCAGTTGAACTCCCCAGGGGTCAGGGAAGGCCCACTGCCAAGGTACCACCTGAGCAGAGCCTCCAGGGGGGTAAAGGAGCACGCTGTGCAGCTGTATGGGGGAGGGGTGCTCCCTCAGAAGGAAGTGCAAGTGCAAAGGCCCTGAGGTAGGCACATGCCTGGAGTGTTTGAAGACCAGAAAGGAACTAGGGATTCTGAGTGCAGTGAGCAAGGGGGATTGAGGGTAAGGGCAGAGCTCTCCTTGCTGAGAAAACAGCTGAGGCTGCTAGCATGGGATGAGGAGGGGATCTTAGAACAAGATCAGGAAATTCCCAGGGCAGTGTGGGGAAGCACCTAGTCTACCTGGAGGAGTCAGGGAGGGCTTCCTGGAGGAGGCATCACTCAATGAGAAGCCTTTGGAAGAGGAGCAGTTACCTGGGAGTCTGAGGTAGGTTGGAGGGAAGGTCGTGGCAGGCGGAAGGGCCCTGAGATATGAGTGTGGTGTGCTTGAGAGACTGCAGAAAGTTCCATATGGCTGCTCTTTACCTCTGAGGGTGTGTGGGGTAGGAGGCTGAGAAGGAAAATCATGGAAGGTCTTCTGCAGACTGATAACAATGGGAGCGACCCAGTGAGTATCCATGGGGTGCTCCTCTCGTTACCTCTTCTCCTCAGCTCTGAGAACAGCTGTCACTATCTGCCTGTGGAGATGCCAAGGCACAGGGCGAGGGGATCACTGGCCCAGGTCACACAACCTAAAAAGGACAGGCCAGGATTTACACCCCTCAGCCTCTTCTTGCTAACCAAGTGCTGTGACCTGTCCCTGAGGGCCACAGGGAGTCACAGAAAGCGTTCGAGCTGTGGACAGAAGCTGTGAGGAGGACAGGGTAAAGGTCCCCTGCAGCAGCCTTCATGCTACCCCTTCTCCCGGCCCTGGCGAGCTGTCCCCTCTGAGAGGTACTGCTGGGGCCTAGAAGATGGTGAAGATCACGGGCTTGAACCAGCTCCTGCGCCGGCTCCTCTGGGGCCACCAGGGCCGGGAGCAGGTGGGGAGGACTTCTGTGTGGTGCCGAACTTGCCTCGCTCCTGCCAGGGGCCCTTCTCTTCCCTCCAGCTGCAGGGGCAGCTCCAGGAGCTGGGAAGGAGGCCCCCTGCAGTCTCCTGGGAGCTGAGACAGCTGCTGTCCCACAGTCCCGTCTCTCCAGACCAGACCCAGCTTCCCTTCCGCGCCACTCTCTTCGCTTTCCCTGCCACGTGTCCCCCGTGGCCTCATTTTCCCTCGCAGGCTGAGTGAATGCCATCTGCGCACTTGGCAGCCTCATGTGCATTCTTGCACCCAGCTCCACGGTAGGGGTTTTAGATAAAACCAGTTTTAGCACTGGTCCCTCGGACAACCTCACTTTTTACATCTTTCCTTCCAGAGGAGACTGTTTGTCCCTGGTCTTTGTTTCTTATTCATAAGCCGGTAAGTAACCTAACCACAGCACAAGAAACCCATCTCCTGGACAGTGCAGATAATGGCCATATTGTGCTGGGTCGGAAGCTTCAGGAAGCCTAAAGTTCCATGGCCTGGTGTGCAAGGAGCCTCTTAGCCTCTCCAGAGTGCTCAATGGTTGTTCGCAACCCAGAAACGCCACCTGCCCCCGCCGATGACTTCCGCGTGCCCAGCATCTCTTGATCGGCAGAGTGCCACTTGAAATTCTTTATCCCCTGGCTCCAGGCACATGTCATTCCCACTTCTCAGTGTGCCCTGATTCTTTCACTCATGCCACTCGATGAACGGGTGCCCAGAGGTGGGAAGCAGCCTTTGTATCTGAGCTCCTCGGCGGGTGATAGCAGGCATGGGAAGTGGCTTTCATCTGCTGCGCCGGCTCTGATAGGAGGCCGCTGCTTGCTGGCGTGCAGGGCGGAGAGATTCTAGGCTACTCTTGCACTCAGTGGGAAGGAAGCCGATGATTGATTGGTGATGTCTGGCATGGCCATGAGGGAGCAGAGCGGGGGGTGCATGTGCTAGAATGTGCTATGTGGCTGGGACCCTTTCCTCTTGCCTTTTCCTCCCTTGTCACCCCATGTGCTCTGGAAGCTGGCCTCGTGGGTCATGGTTGGCTGCTTTGAGGGCTGAATGGGAGACAAGTCAGTCCCAGCTGGTTTGGGGGAGCAGCTGGAACTGCTCTCTCCTGAGCCACGTGCTTCTGCCAGGGCTGGTGCTTTCCCAACAACGAGCCATGGGTGCTCTCTAGGATGAGGTGGGCTGGGCACCTCCAGGAGATCAGTGTGAGCAGGGAGGGCTTATCCAGACACCAAGCCTTGAACTCTTCCAGCCTCGGGGCAGAAGGCTTGCTTTCCCCTCAGAGGAGTCTCACGGGGCAGAGGGGCTGCAAGGCCGCAGCCTCTCCCCGCCATAACTCAGGATATCTTTCAGGCCCCTGGGGGTGGGGGTGGAGGGGGAGAGGCAGAGGACTAGGGTCTCTACCAGAACCCCTGAGAGGCCTGGGTTTTGCTGTTCCCGGGAGCCCCTGGGTCTTTCTTCCCTTCCTCCCTGCATAAACACTCCAGCCAATGCCCAGCCAGCTGAAGGGGTGTTGTCAGGCATGGCCAGTGTCTGGTGAAACAGACTCCCAAGGACCTGGGATCCTAAGAAGCAGAGCAGTAAAGGGAAGAATGGCGTGCTTGGGGCCCGGTCTGCATCCTAGTCACAAAGCTGCGTCATGGATTTGCTGTGTGGCTTTAGGCAAGTTGCTTTCCCACTTGGTGCCTGCCTTTCTTCACTTACAACGAAGTGGGTGACCAGCGACCTGAGAGCCGTTTCTGCTGACTGTGGAACTGGGCTGTCCTGGGCACAGCGGTGTGTCCGGGACTTGGGGCCCAGCCGCGGGGCTGCATCCCTACACAGACTCACAAAGCCTCCCGCGTCCTTATGGGTGAAGAACTGAGGTCAGAGAGGGCTGGGCTCTTCTCTGAGGGGCCAGCAGCAGGTCCCAGCTCTCTCGTTGTCCATCCAGCACTGTCCTTTCCTCCTTGTCTCTCTGGCCCCAGAGCCTGGAGCGCTGCTGTCTGATCCTGCCTTGTGATGCAGGCAGGGGGCAGGGATGACATCGCTGGGGCTCTGGGGAAATTATTTTAAGATCTTGGAAAGCAAATTAGAATTTCAAACCATCCAGCCCTTTTGAAAGCAGACCGGGGGTGTGTTAGAAGTAATTTAATTTTTACTTTGTTTTATTAATAGGATGTGGGAGGTGAGGGGAGGGTGTGAGCTGTGGCTGAGGGTGCTGGCTTCAGGGCCCGGGCTGAGGGAACCGGCACAGAATTGGGAACACTGGAGAAGAGCCGGGTTGGGGGTGCCCTGGGCTGACCAGATGGCCTCAGGGAGGGTCCAAGGGCTCTGGCTGCAGATGCTGCTCTGGGAACTATTGGCTCCCACCACAGCAGGTCCTCCAGCCCCTCTGGGATTGAGGCCTGCGTCGGCATCCCTGGGCTGCCCGCACAAATCCTCAAACTCGGTGGCTTGAAACTACAGAAAGTTATCCTCTCACAGATCTGGAGTCCTGAAGAGGCTCTGTCGGGGGGGATCCTTCTCCCTGCTTTTAGCTTCTGGCAGCTCCCCGTGTTCCTTGGCTTCTGGCAGCATCACCCCAATGTCCACCTCCTTCCTGTGCATCCCTGTGTCTTCTCCTCCTCTTATAGGGACCCCAGGAACTTCCAAGGCCTTGGGTTTGGGCCCCTGCCGAAATCCAGGATGATTTTACCTTGAGATCCTTAACTAATCACATGTACAAAGATCCTCTTTCCATACAAGGTCATCTTCGGAGGTCTGGATGGACATGAATTTTAGGGGGATACTATTCAACCCACCACAGAGCCATTCGTGGGTGGGCTTCAGGAGGGTGCAAACCACCTAAATCCATCATGAAATTCAGCAGGGGCCCCCAGGAAGACACATAGCTTCCTCTGACCTGCCCGAGACCCTGAGGTGAGAGACCCACACTCCTACAGGGCACCTCTCTGGCAGGTGGGACTTCTAGGACAGAGGACAGGTCATGGGAAACACAGAGACGGGGGAATCTGCCAAACCGGCCACTGACGGAGGCGCCTGGCAGAACAAAGAGGAGACGGGAGGGAGTGTGTTCTGGGGGTGGCCTGGGGCCGAGGGTCGTGTCGCTCAGGTTTTTAAGAATATGAATTTTTCATATTCCTCCCCAGAAAAATGTGCACATGCCTCCCCCACCCCAAAGCCACCCCTGGACCCCCAGAAACACTGGCTAGGGCCCCTGCCAGACGGCTCAAGTCGGATCTGGCAATGAGCCGGCCTGGGGCGGAGGCTGGGGCGTCCGCGTGTGGTGGTGAGGGTAGCAGGAGATAATAGGGGTGAGCACGCTCCTTGCTTTTAAAAGCAAGATTACCTATTTCGGTTTTTTTGTTAAACCGTGCAAAGCAATATCTGTTCGTGGCAGGGAAAAATGGAGCAACGCAGATAAGCAGAGCGAAGGAATCCCTTTAATGTTATTGCCCACGGACGCCCACGGTGACTGCGTGGCCTCTGACCTCCGGAACCTTTTTCTCTGTATTTTATTTGTAAGGGATGATAATGTATCTGACAGTGAAACGCACACTTTTGCCTAAAAGAGTGAGTACCTTTTCATGTGAAGAAAGGCTCACGAAGCATCTTTACCGACTGCGTGGAATTCTGACCAGAACTTGACCAGCCTTCTCTTTGGGGACACACTGCCCGCTCTCCCTCCTTCCTGATGAACAGTTCTGTATGTAACATCCCCACAGGTGCTCT
>PVJI01024162.1:0-22362 GCA_004026765.1 Micronycteris hirsuta
GGTAGGAAACCTAATTTGATCTTTTTAGGTACAACTAGGTAGCTATGTAGTATTCCAATATCATTTATTTAAATGTCCACTTTCTCCAACAGATTCAAGATTATTTTTTTACATTGTACTAAATTTGTACATGAACTTAAGTTTTTTCCTGCACTTCTATTTTATTATATTGGTCTTTCTGTTCATTGACTGATACCATACTGTTCTAAAAGTTGGCATAAGCCCCTCATTGTTCTTCTAATTGTGATTTCTCTGTATCTTTTTTATGTTACTTCCAAATGAATTTTATAATCAACATCTCTAATGGTAAAAAGCAAATGGACTGCCGCTAATATCAATTATGATAAATGAGAATTTAAGTGTTTTTAATCTTTGACCTGCAAATTTACCCATGTATGCTAGAATACTGCTTACACATGTTCGCAAACAGGACAATCCCTGGAGACAGAATGCAGATTGGAAACTACCGCCAGGATCTGCAGTGGAGGTGGGGGCAGAATTGGGGTGGGGGCAGAATTGGGAGTTCCCGCTTAATGGGTACAGGGTTTCCTTTCAAGTTCACGGAAATGTCTAGATAGAGGGGTTGGTTTCATAAATTGTAAATATACTAAATATGACTGAATTGTTCACTTTAAAATAGTTAATTTTATACTTTGTCAATTTCTCTTCAATTAAATAAAAATAATTTTAAAATAATTTAAAACTATATCTTTAATTATCCACTTTTTATCAACTCCAAAATTATCAGTCTGGGTTAAGCCATTTTGCTGTCTTACCTGGACTACCACAGTACCAATGGTTTTCTACTTTCACTCACACATAACTACAGTGTATTCGGAGCTATGAGTTATTGTTTTAAAAAATAAATCTGATTATAGCTTTTCACCATCATTCCACCACCAATAGCTTATTGATATGCATAAAGTATAACCCAAATTCCTCACCACGGTCCCTGAAACCTAGTGTCATCTCTGACTTGTTTACCTCACTTTCTCACTTGACCATCCTGTGTCAGGTACACTGATGTAACCATGATATGTTGAGCACACCAAGCCCATCCCTGCTCAGGTTCTTTGTCATAATGTTCTCTCTTCCTGGCAGCCTCTTCGTACAGACATAGGCCTGTATTTTCCCTTTGTCTAGGTCTCTATTTAGTTGTCATCCCTCAGGAAGTTATGTTAACTAGTTTCTCTTGTTGCTGTTTTTACTCTATTTTATTTTTTCCATAGCACTTACAATCATTATAGACGTATTTGTTTATCCAATCTCAAAATGTTACAGGATTAAGTGTAAGGATTTTGCCTGGCTGTTTTTATATTTGCATCCTCAATGCACAGAAGAGTACCGATCATGTAGAACTCATTTAATAAATATTTGTAGAGTTGTTAAATTAACTAGGAAAAATTTTTGAAGTTACCAAATGTCCAAAAGGAAAGCATTGTGATTACTAAGAGAAATTCTAGACTAAATCAACAATTCTTTTGGTTATTCAACTAATATTTCTGAAATTCCTATTTTAAAGACAGAAGTAAATGGCTTATATTATATTTTTATTTTTATCTCTAATGGGAAATAGTTCCTAGAGTGATTTTAATAAATCCCCACATATGTCAATAGTGATTTCTTTTTGGAGTAAGAAAACTGATTATATGACCTTTCCAGGTTATTTGGTTCTCTCTATAGTTGTTGCTGTGTTTGTTGTTTTATTTAGTTTCATTAATTTACTTTTTATTAAAAAAGGGGTTTACATTTATGAGGTTAAAATAGTTGTATAACACAGTGATATTTTGAATTTTTATCTTTAACATCTTTAGGAAAAATTCAATATACGTTATAGAAAATATAAACAAAAATAAATACAATTTATAAGAGTTAGTCTTTCCCCATTGCTTTTGGGAAGTCTCATTCAAAGACAAATATTTAGGCTCACCTATTTTGATCATGGAGAAGCTGACTCAACTCCATGCTAGTTTTGCTGGTGGAACAAAATAACTGCAGAAGTTTTCAAGGCCATAGAAACCATTATGATCTACCAATTTTTGTAGGTCTATAGAGACACTTGCAGTTCAACTACTCAACACTACAAGGG
Source organism: Micronycteris hirsuta (assembly GCA_004026765.1). Taxonomy (NCBI): domain Eukaryota; kingdom Metazoa; phylum Chordata; class Mammalia; order Chiroptera; family Phyllostomidae; genus Micronycteris; species Micronycteris hirsuta. Next base: position 2,090 of record PVJI01024162.1, read on the forward strand.
TGGAAAAACTTATTTGAGGATGAAGAAACCTCTTTTTGGAGTTTCTGCAAGTCCTCATACACACCAGATTGTGGTGAGTAGAGCTGGATGGACTGTATAATAAGGTGCAGTGCTCTCTGATAGAAACTTCTGTACAGAAGAAAGTCACTGATGAAAGCGAGGGGATTGTGTGTGTGTGCACCAGTGAGCAGTTGAGGTTTCATCTCGTTTCAGGGACTGTGGAATGTAGGACAACAGGGGAGCAGGCCACAAACCTGAACTCCCTCTGCTCCTTTCCTGAAAGTAAAGGGAGAGCATCAAAGGGAATGAAAGCAACTGAATATCCAACAGAAAAGGAATGTATATTCTTGCTTTGGGCCACAGACATGGTTTGCATTATAAAGTAAAAATTTCCTAATATAACATTTATGAACACCTTAGTCCTTGGTTATATATTGAAAAGTGGAGAAAAAAATACATGTGTGTATGGATTAATTATTAACTATGGGTAAATTTATATTATCTTTTGTAATCTGAGGTATAATGACCAAATTTTAATTGCCAACTCTTGACTTTATTTTCCCCTTCACTGCATTTGAAGATTTCCCCCTCATACTTACACATATAAAAGGCATAATAACCCTGTAATTCAAAGCAGTTACTTGTATTACCTGAAGAATACAGTGCCAAGGACATTTTCACTTAAAGAACATTAATTATTTGTCAATTAAAGTTCTAATCCTTTCATGGTTTTACTAAGTAAACATATCCCAAAGAAGAAATAGTAATAATTAAATCATGGAGTTTTATTAAGCTAGTTAAGAATTTTAAATTCTTCTATTTGATAAAATATGAAATATTTCTTTTCAAATTGCTCAAGATATAGCTCCTTAATTCATTGAGGTTACATCTTTAGCACAAGTTTGAGTTCTCACTCAAAATTATTTATCTAGCTTAAGTTTTCACCATGTAAATAAAAAGCTTCCAAATTATTTTGACTAATTTAACACAGTAAATGTTTCCATTTTTCATAAAAATGGAACTACTAGAAGAAATCTTCAATATTTTGGAGAGCTTACCTACCCAGACTCCCGATCCAACTCTTCCCCATTCCTGCCTCAACTGTTTGGTCACTTCTCAAATATTTTGCATCTGTCATCTAAACATAGCTATAAATTGTATAGGTAGGCTGTTTTTGGATCAGTGCTCCAAATTCAGGTTTTGATCTTTATCTTTTTCTGGGGCAAATATCCATACATATTTCAGACAGAGTCCCCTGTGACTTTGTTATAGGTAGAAGAGGTTTATTTTAATTTTCCTCACAGAATCACAGATGAAAAAAACAAGATGTAGTATTTTTCCAAAATGCCAGTATATGCCTTTGTTTTTGGACATGGCCTTTTTATGTCATGTATGAGTTAAGATTGATAAAGATTTAATGGCCTCCTTAATAAATGTTTTAGTACAGCCATCCAATTTTGTTAGCATATGTAAATGTTTCAGTCAGAAAATATTTACGTGGAAACAAAATCCTAATAAAGTAAACAGTAGGAAATACAGGAAAAAAATAATATGTTTTAGATTATGTATAAGGTTAAACTGGCTTATTCTGACAGGATTGGCATTTCAGACTTTATTCAGGTGACCCAGGACAAACACAACCGAAGTGCTTAACACTTTAAAATCTGCATCCATGCTGCTCCAGACTAGCTGCATGGTGCAGGAATAATTTAACCTAAAAGTATCATTCTCCTGTACCCTTACAATTATACTGCATGCACAGATGTTTTCTCCAGTTTTCCAGCTAAACCAGAGAATAGGAAGGGAGTGCAAATGAGCTTGCTTGTGTAATTACATTTTCTCCTGTGATCATTAAATGTGTTTTATCTTTAACATGCTAAAATGCTACCATACCACAAGAGAGTACTAACTCTAGAATTAACCTGTTACATCTGACAAATCTTACAGATTTGTTCTTTAGGGCTTCTTGTAACATTCTGTTTCAATGTTATTTTCCAAGAGACATTGCAAAGTTTTATCAGCGGAAATCCAGAGACATTACTTAACCTTTTATGTAAGCTGTGAAGCAGGGTTCTGTATTTAGGAAGTTTGATTGTCATTATCATATAATATACATGCAAGCTTTTCCTATATGTAATTTTAAGTTTCAAAGCCCAAGTGAAACATGAAGATATTGATATTATTGAGAAAAAAAGAAATTAAAAAAAGATAGAAATGGACAATATGTGTCATGACAAATACTACTGGGAGAAATTAAAACATTCTTCTGTGTTTAATGAACATGATCTGAATGGTAATTATCAACTGTTTGATTTTCACAGAGTATAGGAACAATTCAACTAAGCTATCAGTAATAAGGTAGAGATTAGGGCTGGGAAAGGCACAAACAATTTATAGAATGGTTAAGACTAGCCCAGATAACAAAGTTAACTTACAGTACTTTTCATGAACATAATAGCTACCTTTACATTTCAGCATGTAGCACAATGACTGTGGTATCACGATTGTTTAAATAATTGTCGACCACAGGAATGAAAGAAAAATTCAGATACATTTTCATTAGTATTCTGATTCCTTCCCAGATGAAGAGATTCCTCTCTCTGCAACAAATGTCTGTACTTACCTTACTCCAAGATACAACTTGTACTGTGAATTCATTTTATCAGCAAGAACAAAGCAGGACAAGAAAGCAACCACTCTACCTGGGCTGATTCCAGGAACCACGTGACCTCTGAGGGTCCTGAAATACAAAGTGTTTTGTCTGGTTTCCTATTTTTTTGTATTCTACTACTCCCAGTTTTTGTTTGTTCTGTTTTGTTTTTGGGGGGGGGCATTGTTTGTTTTTTTTTGTTTTTCTTTTGCTTGAAGTGTAACTGTGTGCCAAGTCCGTGTGTGTCACCAACCTTACACTTCTACAAACTGAAACTAGTGAATATACCTTGAGTATAACTTCCATAGTAAGTACTTAAATTGTCCTCAGCCATTCTTCCAAAATTCTACTTTTGACTTGAATAATGACAATGTCAAATCACCATGGGCCTGAATCCTCTCCATATTGTGTAGATTCTCTTGAGGGCCTAAGTTCTGAGCTAACCCATCTATCTGGATAGAAAGTAACCACATTTTCCCTAATGTATAGGAATAGAATTGGACCTCTGGCTTAGATGCTGTCCCAGAATCCTCCAACTGTCTCACTGGGCTTCTAGCTCTTCATATTCTTTTGCCATATTTGTTTCTTGTAATAATTTTGAGTTCACCTTAAATTCTTGATCACAAGTCATTATAAAATGGTTATATATATATATATATATGTACATATAATAGTAAAATGGTAAAATATACATATACAGACACACACACATCATATTTTGCAGTATATAGTGCACACTATTTTGCCCAAACTTTTGAAAGAAAAATAAGGATGCACATTATACACGGGTAGTACTAATTCCATATCTACATAAATGTTTTTAATTCTTTTATTTATGCTTATGCATTAAAAGAGTAACTCTAGAAATCAATAATATCTGTATGCAAAATAATACCCTTTCTAATACAAACAACAAGTATCTAAATATAAATGAATAAAAAATTGAATTAAAAAATTAAAAGATTTTTTTTCCTGAAAGTTTGGGCCAAAAATGTGGGTGTGCTTTATATATTGGAGGGTACTATACACAGCGAAATATTGTGTGTGTATTTACATATACATATATATACATGTATATACATATATATACATGTATATACATATATGTATATATACACATCTCCAGCCATTGTTAATATAAGCAGAACTGTTTGTACAACACTGAAATAACCTGGTGTCAAGCAAAGCAGACTGGAATGTGCATGTGAGAACGATGCCAGCTTCACTGTACTACTCAGTGGGGGCAGAAGACACTGTTGAGTGAGCCTGTGTTCCTATGTGGCCATAGCATGCAAAATGATTGAGCCAGTAGAGCAATGAACCTGCATCAAATTTTGCATTAAGCTTGAACATTCCTACGCAGAAACTATTTGGATGATTCAGAGGCTTTCAGGGATGATGTAATGAATGCAGCACAAATAAAAGTGTGGTGCAAATGCTTCAAAGATGGTTGAAAATCTTTTGAAATGGATCCACATTCTGGAAGGCCTGCAACAAGTAGTACACCTGAGAATGTTGAATGTGTATGAGCTGCAATCAACAAAGACTGGCAGCTGACAGTGCCAGAAATAGAAGCTGATGTGGGGATTCTGAAAACTACTGTGTCCGAGATTTTGATGCAGGATCTTGGCACAAAATGTGTCATGGCAAAATTTGTTCCTCAGCTTCTATTGCTAGAGCAGAAGCAACATCGTGCTGCAGTTGCTAACGACTGGATTCAAACTGCTACCAATGACCAGATTTCCTCAAGAAGGTCATGACCAGAGATAAATGGTGGTCTAGAGCTATGATCTGTAAATGAAGGCCCACCTGTCCCATTGGAAGTTGGCTGGTTCTCAATGCCCAAAAAAGGCATTGTAACAAGATCAAGACCACTTTAACTGTGTTTTCTGATTGGGAAGTTGTTGTCCATCATGAGTATGCCCCTCCAGGCCAAAGAACTAATTTATAAGGAGTACTACCACGGTGCTCTTTGTCAGTCGAGAGATGCAATATTGGCAGTTTCGTTATGATAATCTGCCCACTCATGCAGCACATCTTGTGCAGAGTTTTTTGGTGAAACATCAGATCACCCCTGTGACTCAGCCCCGCTACAGCCCAGATTTGTCACCCTGTGGCTTCTGGCTTTTCCCAAAACTAAAATCACCTTGGAAAGGGAAGAGATTTCAGACTGTCAGTGAGATTCAGGAAAATGTGATGATGCAGCTGATGTCAATTGGGAGAACAGTGTGAAATCCCCGCTACTTTGAAGTGGACTATGGTAGCCTTGTCCTATGTGTGATGTTTCTTGTGTCTTGTATCTTCTTCAATAAATGTCTCTATTTTTCATATTATATGGCTGGATACCTTCTGGACAGAGTATATATTTATATATGCATGAATTATTCCATGTAAATTATTTAAAAATATTGACTTTGAATAAATTTAAATTTATTACTATAGTTTCACTTGCAGAATGACATAATTAACTGAGTGGTTAAGAAAAAGTATTGATCCCACTAAGGTTTATATGTATTCTAAGGTTTATTCTTTAAAGGTTCTGGCATGCTCTCCTCATATAAAAATATTGTGAACTTCTACTTTAGAATGAAGGATATTAGATGTGAAGGTCAATTTTTTGTTTCCTCTCATATCCATATTTTGCTCTTGCCTTGCTCTGTTTATTAGTTTCCTACTACCACTATATTACCACAAATTTAGTGTCTTAAAATAACACTAATTTATTATCTTATAATTCTGAGGGTCAATATTCCAAAATAGGTCTCACCAAAATAAATCAAGATGTCTGTATGGCTGCACTCTTTTTGGAGGACATGGAAGTTAATCTGTGTCCATTTCTTTTCAAGATTCCAGAGATTGGCTGAACTCCTTGGCTTGTGCCCAAGATGACAGATTTGGCAAGAGAGTTAGAACATACAATCAGAACCATAACTACTAAATGACAAAGATAGGCACCAATTCTACAATGGCTCCAATTAAGAAAGTGTGGCTCCCTTGGAGGAAGGTGTGCAAAGCATGTCACACCTGTGCAAAGCCATTTTGCCCACTATACTTAACTCAGGGTGAAGAAAAATATTCTAGGATCCCCTCTTTAATATAAAGGGCCCCCTTTAATAGGCTGGGCCCTTTCTGTCCAAGCTATTAGGGCAGAAAGAGAAACCGGTTTTAAAGTGAAGCCCACAGATTACTCCGTACTTCACCAACCCAACCACTTAGTCCCTTTAAACCATTGAGTCTCAGGAGGCAGCAATGCAGATGGATTTCTCAAGTGAGGCTCATATTGTATAAACAACCACCCAGGTAATGAGGTCATAGGCATATGCCCTATGAAAAAGCAGAAGTGAGAACACACAGGCTAATTCACACAACAAATCACAAACCAGTCTCTGAGTCCATTAGAATGTCTTTCAAGAACATATCCAGCCCTGGTTGGTGTAGCTCAGTGGATTGAGCGCGGGCTGGGAACCAAAGGGTCCCAGTTCGATTCCCAGTCAGGGCATGTGCCTAGGTTGCCGGCGAGGTCCCCGTGAGGGCCATGTGAGAGGCAACCATACATTGCTGTTTCTCTCCCTGTCTCCCTCCCTTCCCCTCTCTCTAAAAATAAATAAAATCTTAACAACAACAACAACAAAAAAAGAACATATCCAACTGCAAGGTCTTTGCTGGAATGACATCAAACGATGACAACTTGATAAATCCTTTTTGCCTGTAAATTGAACATCTCTGATGATGTCACAAACCCAGTTTAACTTTTAAGTGAAAACAAAACTTTGAAGCCAGTGAGCTGTACCAATGTCCACCACTGAGCATTGTGACTCTCCTTGTAACATGATTTTTCTCCTTAAGATCACCCTCATTGTCCTCAAAGGTCCTGCATTAAGACCAGTTTTAATTATTTCCTTTTCATTTGCATAAACAACAAGAGTACTAATTGATCACATAGGATGCGTAAGTCTGTTTTGTTGGACCTCACACAAGGAACTTTTAGATTGAGTCTTAGGGGCGCAGAAGCTAAGCCACGCACCTGCCATCTGGCTTTACCTGCAATACTTGCTTCCCTCCAGTCATTCAGGTTCCTGTCATACATTAGGGTTCCTCCTTGCCGTCTTTCAGGAAAGCAACCTTCATTCCCTCCCTGGAAAGACTGCCATGAACCACACAACCAGTACCAGGCCATTTCTCCAGTGGCCTTTCATTAGCTTTGGAATTCAATCTCAGTTCCTTAAGGCTTTCTGGTAACATACAGAGTCCAGTCCTGCCTCCTTCAGGCATGATATTCCAGTCAAAGTCTTGGTTAACAGAACCACCATTGGAAACTGGCCTTTTTGTTTTCACGCAAAGAACCTTTATGCCGTCTTCAGAATGCCAAATTCTGGAGGGACCAAGTAGGGAGAAAATTACAATGCATGAAGGAAAACCCTTGCCCTTCTAATATCCACCAAAATTGCATCTCCATGCCTTATACCTTCCCATTGTTTCCATTGCCACATATGTGAAGTTTTAACTCCCCCTGAGAAAGCTCAATTTCCTTCTGAAACCAATGTAAAGCAAAGTCCAAAGCAAAGGCAGAGTTCCAAAAGAGCGGGGACTAGAACCAGTCTTAGAATCTTGTCTCATACTCACTGGTCACACTAACTGATCCTACAGATGACCATTCTCATGTTCCAAATGTTCTAAAGCCCCAGTGGTGGAGGCACTCTCTCAGCTACCAGTGCGCCCACTGGTCTCTCCGCAGAGACATGACCTCTCACCACCTGGTCTCAGAGCAGAGACGTGCTCTTGCCGGAAGCCAGATTCCACCAGCACCAAATGACCTTTCTAGGTCCCAAATGGCAAAGGAATTCTCTCCAACCAGTTTCACAGATGACTTCTCTTAGGTCCCAATGGCCAAACAGCAGAGACAGGGGATTCCCGGTATACCCGAAACAGTACAGTTCAAACCATGTCCCCATTTGATCAGTAAACAAGCAAATAAGAATAACCACATCCAAGAGCTGAGGTCTCCTTTCCTTCAGGTTTAAAACTTTCACAACCTCCTATAGCCTTTAAAACTTTCTACACGTTTGCAATTTTCACAAACCTTCTACATAGCTTTACTCATTCAGAAATGACTATAATTCACTTTCAATTCTTGTTTTCTCTCACAATGGAAAGAACCACACTCCAACTCAGTATTTGGCAGCTGAACGCCCCCAGCTTTACACACACATGATGAATAAGGTAAGAGAAACACTGTTACCCTGTGTAGGGTGTCACTGTCTTTTTCCGGCAGAGGAATTTCAAATCTCTGCTAGCAGTGCAGGTCCAGCTTTTCCTTTCAGCACCAACCCCAGCAGCGGAATCTGTGTCTTCCTCAGGTGGTACCTGTTTTACCTGAGTGTGGTGGATCCAGAGCTCGACTCCTGTTAGCTTTAGGGAAGAGTGCATTTTCAAAAAGACATCATAGAGACCAGCGAATTGTTCGGCTAGCTGCCCTTCAGGACCCTGTGTCTTCCAGGTCTCTCATCTGTCTTTGCGTGTGGTTAGTACGAATGGCATTATTTGGATTCCAGCTATCTATTTTCCTGAGTAGACTGATTTAAGCTATTTACCCACTGGGTGGGGAGGAGAAGTATAAACCATTTACTCTTAAGTGTCCTTTGTTTAGGGAAGATAGGATTTTTTCAATTTAGTAGATGGCTGTAAACTGCTTGGCTATTTTAACAATCTACTCAGTTTTCCTATTCCACTTGTCCTGGCGTGTCTCACGTTCATACAGCTGATACAATGACATAAATAAATCTCAAAAATATGTTTCTGACCAAATAAGCCAGGCAAAGAGACTACATACTGTATGATTCCTTTTATACCAAATTCTAGAAAATTCTAATCTATTTTTCCTTTTTTGGTTTTGGGCATTCCTTTCTCCAATGGCCCTCCTCCTTGCAACAGGCATATTGACTGGCATTTAGGGGGCCTCCCCTCTCTCTTCTAGGGTTCCGTGGCTTCTGATTTCCCCACAATGCTTCTAAGAACACCGTGGCCTGTTCTGTCTTACTAGCTTCGTGGGCATTGTAAACTTTAAATGCTATGCCTACTAGCTGAGAGGGATTCATCCCTAATGCCCCAACTAAACTCTGGAAATTCTTTCTGATATTTGAGGCACTTTGCCCAATAAAAGTCATGTTTACTATCCTCACATAGTCTGGTGCCTCTGGGTCAGCATCAGTGTGCTCTCTATAAGTCTCTCTAAAAATTCAGAAGTGTCCTCACCTGGTCTTTGTTAAACAACCAGTATCATATTAGGGCTCTTTCATTTGGGCTCCCCTATCTTAAGCCCTTCCAGTATGCATTTTATGTAATGTTCTAAGAAGGCTATCCCTCCACCATCTGGGTTCTAGTTAGTCTCTGTGCAGGTAATTGCCCCAGCTGGGCTGGGGGTCCCATTGGGATTCTCTTGGTGGAGATGTTGGGCCTCTTCATTAGCCCTATTTATAACCAGCCATTTCTTATCTGCACTTAACAAGATATTTAGGATGGCCTGTATCTCTCTGCCCAGTTTGGAGGATGAGTGGCAAAAATGGAAATTATAAGATCTGCCATTCTCTGAGGATCATCCCTATATGAGGAGCTTTTCCGATTCAGTAAGTCTGAAGTGGAGAATGGAGTATGAACCCAATAGTAGCCAGCGGGCTGGCCTTCTTGAGTTACTCCACCTGCAGCATATTACCTCAAATATAGCATATTGCCTTGTTCTTGGTAGGGATGCTCCCTGGCCAAATTGGGTGCCCTGCTGGGCCTTTGAGGGGGAGACTCATCCCTCATCATACAGGGTTGGAGCCATTGGCTCTTTGAGCCCTACTTCAAGAGTAGCTTGTCAAGGGGAGAGAGCCTCCTGCCACCAATCCTGAGTCCCTTGCATTCAGAGCAGTGATGAGGTTTATCTCCTCATTCTCCTTTCTTCCTGTGCCTTACTGGCAGGGAGAGGTTTTGAGGCTTCTTCTCTTCTCTTCTCTGCACCAACAGATGGTTGTCCATCCCTAGTGAAATCCTATTATGCAACGACATAAATGTATTGACATAACGAATTTCATCCCATCTGTCTAACTGTTGGCAATACTGTTTCAGTTGCTTGATGGTACAATAACTTAGGGAACTATGCATGGGCCACCTTTCCTCACAATCCAAGATATATATCGGCCACACAGTATTACAGTAATTAATCAGTACTTCCCTGGACATTGGATAAGGGCAGTACAGAACTGCCCTTATTGGCTCAGATGTACAGGCCAAAAGCTATAACCAGAAAAATCTAAGGAACCTGAGAACATATAAGCAAAACTGGTATCCATGACTCCATGTTTCCAAAGAGTACTCACAAGCATATCTTCTGCCAACCAATGTCACAGATGACGGTCCCCACACAACAGTTTCCCCAAAGCAGTCCTCACTTGGACCTGGTTTCATGGTCCCTTGAACAAACCCATTTCCTTGTCACCAGCCAGGAGTGTTTAGGTGGCTACCACCTAGGGCGCATGTGCAGAAAAGTTCCTGGAGACTGGGACGCCCCACAGTCCTACTCGTGGGGTCGACCAGCCACAGGCAGCTAGGATCCCACCAGAGTTGCCATGGTTGTCACCAAACAGCTGACAGGCATCACCCTCCAGGCAAAACTCCTGAGACAAAGGTTTGGTCATAAAGGAAGGGAGTCTTTATGCAAAGGCTACACAATTTTGGAATAACAGCTTTCCACAGGTATTAGTCACTTAAGCCTATCAATTAAGGCTAAACTCTAACTGCTTAGTTATGGCTTAAATTAAACCTATAAATTAAGGCTAAACTTTAACAACAGTTCTCCACTCATTTCCCCTGTTAGTTTTTATTATTTTATTTCTATAGGATTAGTTTGCAAACTAAAGCAACATAAGATACAAAAGCTACACAATTTTAGAAGAATGGCAGGCTTCTGCCTCAGAGCTTGTCCCCTCTAGAGCATTTAAAGAAGATAACTCTGCCACCCTCCGCCAGACCAGCCTCATCTTAGGCTGTGCCCAGAGTTCCTCCCCATCCCAAACTGCATCCACTGGAAAATTTGGGCAGCTGCAGCATGATCGATCATTCAGGCATCCTTAAAGGAGGCCAGTGAGCCAGAGAGCTCTTCTTTTATTTTAAATCCTCTGGCCCATAATTCCATGCAATCTGGAAACTTTCAACTTGTCAGCCAATCCCATCCTAGATTCTTTACCATAGCTTCAGGTTACCTTCACCTACCATCCCTTCCTACTGCTCCCCAGTGACCTGACCAGATCTCTCTGTATCAGGTGCAAGGCACTATTCTGTCTGCCATGCCCCACTGTTTTACATTGCAGTCAGCCATATTTCTAAATCCCTCACCAACTATTTCAAGCTAATTTTAGCTACTAGTCAGCATAGAAAAATGTAAGAGATGGAAAGTTCTCAGTTAATGTTCTCAGCAATTCTTCTATCTTCATTTAAAAATGCCCTGCATTAAATTTCATCTATTTACAATTCCAAAATATTCCTGTTTCTCCAACTGAACCTTAACTTGTGGAGTTCTTGGTACATGGGAGGTCCTAGCACACAGACATCAAAGATGGCAGAGTGGAAATGAGTTGCTTAGCTGTTTGAGATTGAATGTAGTGGTAACATTCTTACAAACAGAAAGCAGGGTAACAATTCTGCATGGCCTGCCGTGGCATAATGATTACATATAGTATCATATGTGTTTGCTTTGGATAAAGTGGTGAGTGAAAAAAAGGCTTAGGGCATCAATCAGCTGTTGTATCTCTCAAGTGTGTTGATGATGACAACAGGATAACAGGATTCTTTACTGTTTTACTAGGATGGAGACTCTTGTGGTAAGAACATTGACAACATGCAGAAAAACTGTATAAGAGTTTATTTGAACCAAACAGAGGCTACACTTGCAAGCGAGATCTCAAGAGACTGAGAAAAATGTTTCCCTGAGTGATAGTTTGCAATTGATTTTATGCATTTGAAGTTAAGTAGGGAAGGTGAGGATGATCACAGGAAGGTGGGAGGAAGCCAGGTTGAGATTGGACATTACAGGGTCATTAACAAGATTATGTGCTCTCTTGAGGGTGATTATGCTTCTGAAGAGTCTGAAAAAGAGGCATTTCAAATGTGTGTTAACTTGGATGTACAAAAACAATGGACAGGCTTGCTTAAGGCAAAGATAACCTATTACTTGGTAAGTTATAGGCCTGGAGCATGACTACCCAGTTAAGAATTTACGATAAGATTACCCTATTAGGTCATTTTTTGTTAGACTTATTACTTTTGGTTAGATTTGTTCATCCACAAAACTTTAGCAAAAGTATATGATAAGCTCAGGGACTAAAATGGACATTCAAGGCAAAGAGAAAGAACCAGAGTACTTATACGTGGGTAGAGTGAGCAAGTTGCAAATTGGATTTCCAGCCTTGCCAAATCACTCATATTTTAAGATTAGGGCATTAATTGGAAATGAGACGGAGCCTAAGATTTAGAACAACAAACTTGAGCCAGACTTAGAGAAATAAGAGAATATTAAATTCCCAAACATTTACCTCTAGAATTACCTGGCAAAGAATGCATATTCTTCTCATAATTCACCCCCAATAATCTTCATTGCTTCTAGATCCAGAAATTGAGATTACGCCATATCTAGGGAGATCTTATCAGGATAGTGTAAGTGCCAAAATAACTGCAAAATCTGGCTAAATTTTATCACAAAGAATGCAAAAAGTATGTGCAGAAATCAATTATAAAGGTTGACTTAAGACATGTCGAGCAGAATATATTCATAAGAATGCACTTACCACAGATTCTGCATTTCATAAATTGATTAAAGTTGTAGAAAGTGTCCCTAACAGTCTGAATAAAATTTAAGTTGAATCTTAGTCCACACTTAGTTGGGTTCAAATGCCAAAATTTGCCTGCCATCAAGTGGAGAAAGGAATGAAAAGACCGAGAAGATAGCAATGCTGTTTGGATTCTTCTGTGCACCCACAGGTCCTCTCCCACTCTACCTCCTGCCAACTCTGCCAACCAGGGGGCCCAGAGGACTACCTCTCACAAATGCATTAGGAAGCACATTAAGTTGGGAGTAGGAACAGCCTAAAAAGTATTACTTATTCTATAAAATATGAAAAAAAATCCAAGTCTAGTTAGCAGAAAACTGACTTGGATAACATCAACCGAAAATTATTACCTGTCACTCATTTTCCAGGCTTCAACATACTTGTGTTGAGAGACAGTTCTCCATGGGTTTCTCAGTTTTTGCAAGTCATTGAGCAGAGGCACAGACAACTTATGTCTTGTACTATCTTTACAGGGATGCTTATATAGCAAACTACTCTGGAATACAAAGATAGTGACTCCTTCTTGGACAAGAGGAGAAATTTTTTGTTGTTGCTCAGGGAAATAAATGTAATGTTTTATTCTGGGGTGAAGGTCCAGCAGTTTTTTGTGTAACCCATGACAGAAGACTGGTGTTTCTCTCCATTTACAGGCCAGTGCTCAATCCACTGAGCCACACCAGCTGGGGCAGAAGATTGGCATTTCTTAAACTTGATGTTCTTTAGCTGAAATGCAAATCCACAGCATGCACGGCATGTACCTGGTAAGTCCACATGACCTCGTAGAATTGTGGGCAAGGGGAAGCAATGCAAACATGAAGTTCATTATCTGCTGGGCTTTGAGTAATAAAATCTCTACGCTCTGACACAGGCATCTCATCTGGTGCCAGCATCCATGAAACTGAGACAGGTGAAATTGTTAGCTTGCAAACAGGATAAAACCTCAGATTCTTCACAGTTCCTGACAATCTAAAGTTCTGTGATTGAAAATGAGACTCACTTTTCTTAATGAGAAGGGTAAATATGTTATATGCTACAAATCTTCCTCCAGTGAGTTACAGATGGCCACCAAGGGCCTATAGTTTTGAGATGATAAATGGAGCTTTGGTCCAGATGGGTGGGCCTAGTGGATTCTCAAAGAATCCATTTCTTAAGTCCATAAATGCCTCATTAGGATAGGATTTGGCAACTTGCCAAATCTGCAGCATGGTCCCCTGACCTGGCAGTCAAGTTGTGGATGACAAGAAAAACTAAGGGTAAGCTTCTAGTATAGAAGCTCACTACCAAATAGCAAACTTAAAGTATGCCATTTCTAAGAGAATTTCAGATGTTAACACCACTAAAAAATGAAAATATAAATAAAAAAACACCCAGGAAGATATAGGGGTGGTGATTTAATTACATTATGATTTAAACCATTGCACAAAGGTAAAAAAAAAAAAAAGAAAAAAAGAAAAGCTGTATGTCTTTTACAATGATAGAAGAATTATTATAAACGTAAATCAGGAAGTGAGTAAGTAATTGGAGCAAATTTATTTCTCCATCCATTTAACAGGTCATTTTAAAGCCAATGATTAAGTAGTATCAGAAGTTGTGCTCAGTTTGTAGGATCAACAAACTGAGCACAACTTCAATGGTTCACTCAGTGTTTCAATGGTTCACTCAGTGTTTCACCAGAATTCTTGCTGTCTGATGTCATACTATTTGGATTTATCTGAATATACATGTTATGGGTTGAACTGTGTCTTTCAAAAAAGATATGTTGAAGTCTTGACTTCTGGTATCTCAGAATGTGATCTTAATTGGAAATAGGTTCATGACCGCCATAACTAGTTAAGAGGAGGTTACACTGAATTTGGGTGGGTCCCCCAATTCAATAAAATGGGTGTCCTTATAAGGGGACGACCCTGTAAAGACAGAGACACAGGTAGAAAACCATGTAAAGAGGGGGGCCAAGGCTGGAGGCATCTACAAGCCTAAGAATGTCAAGGATTGCCAGCCATCACCTGAAGCTTAGAAACTGGCATAGAACCGCCCTGCCCAAACCTTGACCTTTAGCCTTCAGAACTGTGAAAGAAAAAATTACTGTTATGTTAAGTCGCCAAGTCTGTGGTACTTTGTTAATGGCAATCTTGTAAACTAACAGGATATAGAACTTCACACTGATTTACTGCAGATGAGATACGCTGATCAGACAGGAAATAGTGTATATTGCAAATGCTTTAATAAGACATATGAGTGACAGAATTTGGCAATAAAGTCCAAAAATATTCAGAGATGCTCACACACTGAAGGGGTTTTGGTGAAGCAGTTTGAGTGAGATGGACCTTGAAATCGACAGATATTGAAAATGTTCCAAAGGAAAATACAATTTACCTAAAAATTGAAAAAAAAACAACAACCCATGAATAACAGTAAAACAGAGAAAAACATGTCTTATATTTTTAAGGGTGTATATATTTTTTATAATAAAGTTGTTTTCATATATTAGTTATAGTTCTCAGACTAGGTAAAGAGATTTTGTATTTCTAACATATGGAATATACCTCTTCCTCTTTGGCGATAAACAGAACTTAACATGTGATGGTATTTAACTTTATAAAATTAATGAATATTTAAATGTCTCAGGGTTTAATAATATGCACACAAGTAAATGACCATTGTGGATGGTTTGTTTTATACTGTCAGGGTTTAAAGATACTGAGGTTGAAATCTTGTAAAAGAATTAAAACAATTATGCAAGAAAGCATGATATTTCTATAAAAGAACTGATGGAAGGCTTACTTAAAATAATGAAATTCACCATCAAATCTAAACAGCTTCCTCTGATAGAGTGTAGGTATGACGGTGCAGGTCTGAGAATGCTGGGAGCAGAGCTACACAGTGAGTATTTATCCCACCACAATCGCTTCGCCTCTTGTTATAGCCTGAAAGCAGCACTTTAAAACCCTCTGTAGGTATGGAAAGGGTCACTCTTGTCTGACTTTCCAGCAGAAACAGAGAAAGTAAGTTCCGAAGAACAGGTTGACCCCTGACCCTGAAAGCAGCACTGTACTGATTAGAAACAAAAGTTGTTTCTTCTGAGGAAAGAAAAAGTTGTCACTCCTTGGTATCCTCGTTGTATCTTTCCTGGAGCAAGCCTAGATCAAATTTTAAGAAATCTATAACTCTGTGATTCTATTATTTAAATTCCAATTATAAAGGTAGAATGGATTAGGCAGAGAAATGTCGTTCCCTGCCCAAGGCGACACTCGACATCACCGTCACAGGCAGAATTAGAACACAAGCCTCCCTCACGGTATTAACAACCAGATTCCTATCTGTCATGTTCTCCTACCTACCTAAAACAGCTCTTTTTCATTTAAATAATACATACATTTTAAAGGGTAAAAGTACCAGTATATAATCACATTTTCCATGTCTTATAAGCCAGACTGTTCCCTACAGTCTCATAAATGATGAGAAAAATTCTTCAAATCATGAGACCGTGATTTTAATGTCGTCTAAAAGAAGAACCCTTCATGCTGAAAGCAGGTGTGCTGGTGCGAATATGTGGCTGTCCCATATTGAGGAGTCGTATATTTCACAGTTAGGCTCTACACACAGAAATAAACAGCCATATGGCAAACAAACTTGCTTTTTACTGCTTCATTTTATTTGTTTCAAAATAGTGCGTAGCCACAAATCCAGAATATTAACAATGCTCCATCTGGAGAAATGCAAGTTTTGGAGCCCCAAACCAGCACGTCCTCATTCCCACAAAACTTCAGAACTTCAGTTGGCGCCAAGCTTGGAACTGGCTTCATGTCAACCCAGCATGTCTTCCTAATGCCACACTAGTGGCTGAAATAAAAATGGACATAAAATGGGAAAATTTATATTTCTGGAAATATTTTTAAAGTTGGCCTTCCTACAGACAGTTCTAATAGACTCTGTTACAATGTTTATTAATAAATCTCTATAAATTTAGTAAGCTTTATTTAACCCTATTTTGCAAATGAGAGAAAGGAAGGTACAGAGAGTGGGACTATGTCGGATCGGCATTGAAAATCCAAGTTGTTTAGACCAGAAATAAGTAACTGATACCTCCTTCATTATTTCAACAAAATTTCTACTGATATTTATCTGTATTTCCCAGGCTGAATACAAGAGAAGAAAATGAACAGAAGATTTCAAGTGACTTTATTAAATACAGATATCTATATTAGATCATAAAGTATTTGAAGTTTTGGTATGTATGTGATTTCTTTGATGAGGAGTTACAGGCATTAATTGGAAGTGATGTCCCTTTTTGACCATTAGGAAGCTGAAGCATTTGAATAGTGGAATCAGGAAAATCAATTAACAAATGAAATTCGTGGTCTTATGTTTATAAAAAGCCCTTGCTTATTGTTATTTTTTGTTTTTTATTTTGTTCTTGTTTTCTTTTAAACCATAGTAAAGATATTGAATTGTAAAGCATATCAAAACCTACATCAGTGCACACACATAGTACAGTGAACCTCTGTGATGAGTGCGCACAGGGAGCGATCACTTCACACGGGTCAGAAGCACCGGGGCGCTGGTGGCGGTGAAGTAGGCCCCTGTCACACCACAGTCACTACCCCTGTCTCCCAGCCTCAGAAAGAAAAACTAAGCTTACTTCTATCGTTTTTTTTCTTTAGTTTTCTTTTCTTTCCTCTTCTAATTGTTGTTCAGGTACAGTTGACCCACCTTTTCCCCCACTGCTCTCCCCTGCCCCGTCCTCCCCGACAACCCACACCCGCCCCCAGTTGTCCGTGCCCATGAGTCCTCTCTTCATGCTCCTTGGCTTGCTCCTTCCCCTTCTTTTCCTCGTTGTTCTTTCTTCCAAAATCTCTTGTTCTATTTGCTCAATTGTTTGTTTGGTTGATTAGGTTCCACTTATAGGTGAAATTATATGGTATCTGTCTTTCACTGCCTGGCTTATTTCACTTATTTTGTGTTCCTTGGTCTTTTTCTTAAGGTTTTAGCACTTATGTATCCATCATGAGAAGATGAGTTTAATTCAGGATCAGCAAACATTTTCTGTATAGCCAAGTTAGTGTTTTAGTCTTTTCAGGCCGTAGGGGTGTGTCTGTCACAACCGTTCCACTCTGCACTTTAGCACAAAAATCACCATAGAAATCTTTCACTTAGCATGATATCCATGTTGTAGCAAATGGCAAAATTCATTCCATTTTTTAACACTGAGTAATGTTCCATTGTTTGTATGTGTGTGTGTGTATGTATATATTACAATTTCTTTAACCAGTTATCTATCAATGGGCACTTAGAGAAGAACAAATACCATGTTATTTCACTTACATGTGGAATCTAAAAAAAACCAAAACATACAAACAAAAAACCAAAACAAACAGAAACAGACAGCCATAGAACCGATGTGGACACCAGCCTGCAGTGTCTGCGGCGTGTCCACAGCATCATGGCTGGGACATGAGACAAATTCACATGGACTACTACCGAGTCCTGTGAAGGAAAAGGGACGGCAGGACCACTCTCTCAAGAGGAGAACGCACTGACCCTTCCATTGACAGGCTCTTATTGTCTTTCTGGGAATATTACATTGAGGGTGGTTTTTATTTACCATGCACAGGTCCTTATTGACTATGCATAGGATCACTGTAGGTGATTACATTTCACAGATCACAAAGGAAAGAATGTTGCTAATTACATCAAGAAAGAAGGATATTTGCATATGTAAAGGGGCGAGTGGTTGAACTGGTTAGACTTGTCCTTGGAAGGTTTAGCATGGACTTTAGGAAGTTACTTTAGAGATATGAGTAGATCCAAGGTGAGGAACTTTTAGCAAAAGCAAGTTTCATAGCAGCTTAGGTACAATGCAGGCCTGATTCCCCGCGGGAGAATCCATCTGTGGGTGTGGGCCTTGTGCCCCTCTCTGCTCTCCGAGTGGGAGCTGGGCCCACGCCATGCAGAGCGGTCTCCCATAATAGAAAACAAAGTGATGGTTGCCGGAGGGAATAGAGGTGGGGGGAAGGGAGAAAAAGGTGAAAGGAATAAGAGGTACAAATTTCCAGTTCAGAATAAGTCACAGGATGTAACTTATAGCATAGGAAATATAGTTAATAATATCATAATACCCTTGCAGAATGTCAGAGGGTTACTAAACTTACAGTGATCGTTAGGTATACAAGTGTTGGATAACTATGTTGTACACATGAAATGAGTGCAGTATTTTATATTGACTGTATTTTAATGTAAAAGCAGAGATCATGTGTGGCGGGATGAATATGGCTGTGTTCCCATAAAACAATTTAAAAAGAACACATGATAGGCCAGATTTAACTCATTGGTGACTCCTGGTTTGGTTTATGCTTATTCTGAACTTTATATAAACAGAATCATAGTTCATGATTTGGGGTTTTTAGCATTTTGTTTTTCTCACTCAACACGATGTTTGTAAAATAAATACCCTGAAGCTGTAGCTTGTTAATTTGAAGTGTTGTTTAATATTCTATTATATGAATGCTCCATAATTCATTTTTCCATTTTTACTGTTGATAAACATTTCAATTGTTCAAAGTTTTGGCTGCTACAGTGCCTCTACGAATATTATAGTACATGAACTTAGGTGTATGAGTGAATGAGTTTTGCCATTGTATATATTTTTGGAAATGGTTGTTGGGTGACTGAGACAGGTGAAGGCAAATCCAACGGCAGTATGAAACTATAAAAGAATTATATGATTAATGAAATACAGCAGGGAAGTCAACAACTTTTATTCGTTAAGATAAACCTAAACTGAAGAATAATAAACTATGATATAGAACAACCAAGTTTCGAAAGGTATGGGGATGCACTAAACCTCAGGAACACATAGAACATGAACATAGCATTTATTAAGACTAGATTTTGCTTTTCTCTAAAGCAAAAACCTCTAAAGGGCAGACAATAATAAACAATTATTTGAGTGTGTGCCACATGTTTTCAGAAAATTTTATGTCATCTCATTTAATCTTAACAGAAATCCTATGCAATAGAAATTATTGCTTTTTCACTTTAGAAAAATAAAATAACAAGGATTTTAATAACTTGTTCAATGTTACTTAACTGTGAAACCAGGATTTTAAACCATGTACTTAAAAGCATGAATTAAAAGTAAAAACATAAGGGGACTTCCGCCAAGATGGCAGCGTAGGTGGTTGTACTCGCTGCCCGCACATCCAGAATGTCCAGACAATGAATGCAGTAGCAAAAAATAAACAACCAGAACGGACAGAATCGAACTGAAGGGAAGTCCGACACCCAGGAGGTAGGAGAAGATGAACATCCAGGCCGGTAAGCGGGGCAGAAACGGGCGGAGGAAGCAGCGCTCACGGAGGGTCTCACTCACCGCTACTCAGGCCGCCAGTGCCTGAACAGGGCGTGGCTCCAAACAACGGGTGAATCCCGCAAGCCAGCGACGCTGCCAGAGAGAGGCCAGGGCTGAGCCAGCAGAACCCAGTCTGGCAGAGGAGGCGGTGGGGAGCTGGGGAGAGGAGGAGTGACGGAAGCCGGCGGTGATCGGAGGCCGCCATTGCTTCCACCCAGACCCCGCCCCCAGAGGCAACGTCATCCAAAAAGAGACCCAGGTCGCAGGCATCTGCCAGCTGACAAGTGCACCGAGATAAAAAGAAGGAAAATGGCCAAAAACAAGGACCACAACAAATTACAACTAATGGATGACAACATAGTCAACCTATCAGATGCGCAATTTAAAATGCTTGTAATCAAATTGTTAACAA
>PVJI01024163.1:0-22370 GCA_004026765.1 Micronycteris hirsuta
ATAAAATTGAGCATATTTCTGTTTAATACTAGCTCTCTCCATTTGAAAGCAATCTCTTTTTATTTAATCCGAAGATCTCCCTAAATGCTATCAAAATGGCAACCAAAGTTGGTTTAAGATCTCTTTAAGGAGTTCCTAAAGACAAAAAGAATTTCCTTCTACTTCCTTCAACTTAATGTTTTAAATATTGCTCGTTACTTCTCCCATAAATGTGTAACTTGATTTGAAACAACGCAAAGTACTGTGTTCCTGTGGAGCTGAACAAGTTTGGTAAGCATGACAAGGCCTCAGACAGAAAATTCTCTAAGATCCTCTAAAGTTCCAAAATTCCTTTATCCTATTACATCCTTGTTAAGAAGAATCTATCCAACTATGTCACATTCTGGGAAAGGCAAAACTATAGAGACAATAAAAATATCAGGAGGTGCCAGAGGTTGGGGGAAGAGAGGGATGAACACGCAGAGCACAGAGGATTTTCCAGGCAGTGAAACTGTTCTGTATAATATTATCATAGTGGATACATGTCATTAGATATTTGTCAAAACGCACAGAATGTACAACATCAAGAGTGAACTCTATTGTAAACTCTGGACTTTGAATGGCAATGATGAGTCAAAGTAGGTTCGTGGATTGTAACAAATGCATCACTCAGTTTCCAGACATCAACAGCAGAGGGGAGCCTCTGGTGGGGTCGGGACGTGTACGGGAATGCTTCACGTGCTGCTCAATTTTGCCGTGAACCTAAAACTCCTCTAAAAAATGAAATCTATTTTTTTTAAGAATGTATAGTACTAGATGCCCTAAATAATATAAAAGTGTATATCCTCCAGCTGAAAAAAAATTGGATAAAATAGTTGAGGAAGAGGTTAAATCTTCTGCAGCCAGAAAAGGAAAGAGTAAGAAAATGCCGCGGTGCTGCAGAGCTTGCTTGTGACGCCACAGAGCACTTGGCAGAGAGGACGCGTGTCTCTGTTTGGTCTGCAGATGAGCGAGAGGACCCAGCAACGCCGTCAGCAGACACCGGCACTCTCTCTGAAGAACCATTGTTGATGCTGCTGCAACACCACAGAGGAAAGCCAGACAGATCTGTTCAGCAGGCACACGCAAATGCACATCGTTTCAGATGTTATATCTGGACATCTCACCTCATTTTTTATAATGTGTCCAGACAGAATATCTATTTTCAATTTAGGAAACCGGGGGACTTGTGAACTCACTCAGGAATTGACAAAGAAACCAAAGTAGCAGTCAGATGCACGCCCTCCAGCCACTGGTTTGCCAAACATCAGGTATAAAAGCAGACTCTGGGTCGTTAAATACAAGAAATTAGCTTTCAAAGACACTGAATGCTAATGAAAATTTAAAATACAATGAGAAACGCCATTACTCACAGCCTGCTACTATTCCACCATTGCAGCCTGAAAAGTGAGGGGACACATGGAAGTACAATCCCCTGGACCCAAGAGGACGCCTTCTGGGCACCAAATAAGGTTTTCAATGTTGGAGAGAGACGTTGTCCAAACACTCACACTCACACTCACACACACACACACTCACACACTAACTTTTTTTCCCATCAAGTATCTACCTACCAGAATTGTCCTACAGAAACACAGACACTATGAAAGAAATGTTACTTGGGTTAACTAATTAAAATATTTTAAGTGAGAATGCACATAAAGACATTATATATCCCTTGCTTTACCTTCAAAAGTTAAAATTTTACAAAACAGAAACAGACACAGAGATACAGAGAACAGACTGGCAGCTGTCAGAGGGGAGGGGTCGGGGGCTGGGTGAAAAAGGTTAAGGGACTAAGAACAAAAAAAAAAGCCCTTCATAGACGACAGTGTGGTGGTTACCAGAGGGAAAGGGGGTGGGGGAGGTAGGAGAAGGTAAAGGGGGATAAACGGTGATGGAAGGAGACTCAACTTGGGGTGGTGAACACACAATACAATATACAGATGAAGTGTTACAGAACTGTGCACTTGAAGCCAATATAATTTTATTAACCAATGTTACCCCAATAAATTCAGTTAAAATATTTTTAATTTCTATTTTAAAAAAGTAAAACTTTAACACATATTAGCCTGGTTTTTCAAAATTGAAAGTGCAGGCTTTCAAAGGCCATCTGGATTGCCCATGAGAGTCGGCTAACGTGTCTGTCACTCACACTTGAGGTGGCCCGGTGACCCATACTTGGCCAAATGATGGCACTCCATGGGGCACAGGAATGCAGGCTGGCCCCATGACGACATCGGCTCTTCCAGGGTTGCCTCCCTAGAGCCGTGGGCTTCACACTGGGGGCCCCGTACCCCTGAAGCGCATGAAGACTTCGCGGAGGTCTGCGGACATGGATTGTTTCCTGGGACCCTGTTCCGGACCCTCGGCTTCCACACACACACACACACACACACACACACACACACACACACGCCCCTCAAAGGCACCTGCCTGTGATGGACGGAGGAGTCACACTGCTGCCTTCTCACACTTCCCTCTTCACTATCTTCCTTCGCTCACCTGACAAAAGGTGAACTGACCTCTCACCCATTCTGATTTTGAAGCAGGGAATTGCCCATAAGGTGTGAAAATGTCTGGGTGCCAAAGGAAAGGCAGATTCAAAATCCTGAGGGCCAGGAGAACTTCCTTTAATTAATACCCTGCATTCTCCCAGCAAGTGATTTTCTCCAGTAGGACATGAACTAACGTGGAAAAAGAAAGCAAGTCTCATCACGAGATCATAAAACATATTTCAAATAAGAATGTTTTACTTTACATATTTTACATTGTAATTTATCAAGCCTTATTTGTTTTGATAAGTGGTTAATTTATCAAACTTTATAATATTTATGTTTTGATAAAGTATTGATAATTATTATAAAGGTAAACTCAATCCAGAAATTTATTTAACTCTTAGCACCTTAGGATCACATCTTATTGCCAAGTATCCCAGGACAATCAGGGCTGTGTTTTTTTTTTAATGAATTGCACTTAGATAAAACTCTGCACGAGGAAGTTGAATGAAAGTATGTGTTCAGGAAGAAAAAGAAACAATGTGAAATCTCTGACTATTAAAGAAGTCCTTGCTCCTGTATCTGTTAAGTGACAGTGCAGCACATCGAGTCACAATGATGTCTGAATTCCATTCAATGCATTTTAAATAGTGATAAACTTTTTTTATTCTAAAAGTCAATATTTACACTATGCCAGGCATTACACCCTTTGTAAAGTTTCTAACTTCATGATAAAAACTTCAGATGTCAACCTAAAAGAAACGCTCAAGGAGGTACACAGTTGTAAAAACCCTCTGCATGTAGAAGCCAGGGGTAAGAATGTTGCAAAGCTGCTGGTGAGCACCATGAGACGGCATCAGTGGTGCAATCATGTTCTCCATCGTTTGGGCCCTTTGGGACCAAACTAGGTACTTTTAACCGAGAACCCACATTAACAGTGATGTCCTATGCAAGTCTTTAAAGAGCTGTCCCAGTTAAAGCCTGTCTAAAATCCTGCAAATACGGAGGAAGGGAGGGCGATAACCAAACATTTCCTTCGGTACTATTTTCTTGATTATGGTAGGGCTGCTTCAGATCTACCCATGTCATGACACACTGAGCTATCAGCCACAAACTCTTGATTATACATATTTAACAAGGTACAAGGAAAAAATCCACCAAAAAAAAACCTTGGCAATATTTTCCACCACCAACCCTCTAAACTAAGGCTATTTAGATAACAAAACATTAATCATGTCCGGTCCTTCCTGTCTTCAAAGATTCCAGGAGGAAGAAAGAAAGTAAACAGTAAGAAACTAGGAAGGATGGTGAGACAGGAGAACCTAGCACTAGATCATTCATTCATCCAATAGCTACTACTACCCTACCATCAGGTTAACCAGAGCCCTGCATACTAAAAAGTAGGGGTGCAAACATTTTCCCCTTGAAGTGAAGAACAAGTAAATGGCTTAGCTCTAACCTTCTCAAGTCACACACTAATCAAGGGGCTAAAAATGGACTAAAACTAGAAGGGAGAGGCTGAACGGAGAAGCTCACCCCCTTCTCTGCAAGAAGAAAAATGAAAGTGCTCATTAAATACATCTACATTTAGAAACGTCTAATGATGAGGCAGTTTGTGACAAACATTCCCTTCAGATGGTAATTCCAGAGCCTTCTCATGAAATTCTAAAAAAAAACAAAAACAAAGCACATTGTGAAAGTATTTGGGGGTGAGGGCATGGGAAGCCTTAGTATTTCAGCACTATTCCCTCTTACAAGTGCTTCCAGACAAGAATTAAGTTCCACAGCCTCTGTATCAGTAGCACAAAGTTCTTCACCCAAAGGGGAACCATGCGGCAGTGTCTTCTGGCCCTGTGCCAATGGGTTCCCTCCTCTAGGACAACTCAGAAGCGGGTGATACATTCTAATCTGGATAATGCCGATGATGTGATACTAGAGCCACATAATAATTACCCAGTTGGCAGACCACTATTCCACCACAGGGTGTTTGTACAGTGTTTCAACCTGCGTCCTAAATATAACAGTGGAAAGGACACGTGATTTTACAAGTGCTGTTAATAACAGGACTAGCAAATGAAACGCACCTTAGACTGAGCCCGGAAAAACAAGAGCTCTGCACCCGCTAACAGTCAACGAGGCACGTAACCACTGGCCTCAGTTTTCGCCTCTGAGAAATGGGGAGTCCTGTGTTCACCTCCTGTCTCCCCCAGACAATTCATGATACTCTTTAGAAAATGTTGAAGGTTTTCAGAAAGCTTGGGTATTGCGTCACTGTGTTTTCTAAAGTTATTACACCACATGAATTTCTTTATAAATCCTCTTTATCAACAAGTATCTTCGGTCTTAATTCTTTCTCTCTGGAAGATCAGAAGAGAAAAATGAAGCTAACTTTTAGATGAAAGATGGCATGTGTTGACTGACCTCCCTCCTGCCCCTCACTAACCAGTTCAAGATGCCCCTCTTCTTCCGAGATCAAAAGGAACTCCAGGCCTAGAAGGAGTTTGAGAGTAACTCAGATGAGTCTGGAAGAGCAAGAGTGGGAGGCTGATTCTCTTCATAATTACAAGGATGTGAATACTGGAAACCACATACACAAGCACAAACTAACTCTCTCTCTCTCTCTCCCTCTCTCTTTCTGCATGTGTCTCCCTCCAAATGTATAACTCACACAGAAATTACCGGAATCAGCTTCAGAGAGAACTTTCTAGAATAATGAGAAACATTAAATAAGCAGATACTATTGATTTTTTTTAACATTGTAACTGCCATTTGTAATAATTAAGCGCATCTTTAAAATGCATTTGTTTAAATTGGCTCGCCATATTAAAGCCATTTCCATCTCCATATCGATCTAGAGTCTCTACTCAAAAAATCTATAAATAGTATTTTTAGCACACAATGGGAAACAGGAAATATTCAGAATTCTCTTTCACTCTCAAATATAAGAAGGAAAGATCCCCCGCCCCCTGCCCATCTTGGCTCGTTGAGCGCATCAAAAGTACATTTTAATTGTTTCTGAGTCCACATCTGGAGTTTAAAAATCCAGTTTAAAGGCAAATGATTTAAAATATAAACATATGGCTTCCTTCTCTATAGTGATTCCTAGAGGGAGAAAAAATCTGAATACAAACAAACTATTGTTTTAAAGAGGTTTTAAAAAAAAAAATTAAAAGCACACCATGAAAGCTAACTAAGCTTCTACTTTCTCCTGGAGAAAATAATAAAAGCAAGAATTCCCATCGTAATCTAATTAAACCTAGATCAAAGCGCAGCTTAGGTAATACTAAGGCTGTAAGAGTGTAACTCAGTTTCTGAGGCGTATGGTCCCCAGTCTGAGTTGAGCTTAGAGCAGGAGCTGGCAAATGTTTTTTCTGAAAAGGGCCAGCGAGTAAATAGTTTCAGCTTTGCAGGCCATGTAGCATTACATAACCTCAAACCAAATACATTTTAGAATTAAAATACACACACACATCCAGTGATGTTTGACTCACCTCCTCTCTCAACAGCATTCCATAGTTTTAAGAGAAAAAAGACTCTGAATTGAAAAGACTTTTTACAAAGGAACCTTCATCTGACTTTTTAATCTTTTTTTCAGAAAAATTTATTATTTTCTATATTCAGTTATATACTCAAGGCTTGAAATTTTACATCAATGGTTTTCAGAAATTCTGCCGTAAAGATTGCTCTATCAACTATTTTGTCCCTGTACACTTCCTCAAGAAGACACAGTTTTACACTTCTGTGGGGAGGAAGTGGCATTCTTATAACTAATTTTCAGTTATTTTTGACAATGGAAATCAAGGATGACTCAAACACGCCTCAGAATTTTTTCAACATACAAATTTTTTTTTAAGATTTTATTTATTTATTTTCACAGAGAGGAGAAGGGAGAGAGAAAGAGCAATGTATGGTTGCCTCTCACATGGCCCTCACTGGGGACCTGGCCTGCAACCCAGGCATGTGCCCCGACTGGGAATCGAACCAGGACTCTCTGGTTCCCAGCCCGCGCTCAACCCACTGAGCTACACCAGCTGGGCTCAACATACAAATTAACAAAGTTGATTGATTTGTTAAAACTCAAATGAAAGAGAAATGCACCTCCTCTCGGAGCAGAAATCCATTGCTATGGTTCAAACCAAAATAATGCACACAAAATAAAAGACACAGGAACGCCCCCTGCCCTGTTGTCTAAGTTAGAGAGAAAGAAGGCCAGATAAATGGACATACATTTCACACCAAAAAATAATTAAACTCATATCCTGTGGGAAAAGTCATATCCTCATAGAGCTGAAACTGACCCTAGAGAGCCAGTCTCTTTCATTTGATCACTGAGAAACCAACTGGAGATTCGAGGACTATTCATTGAGTGCCTTCCATGGGCCACTTGCTGTACAAACATTTTTTTTCCCACCCGATGGTCACAATTTCTCATAACACAATCATTATTACACCCATCGCACAGTCGAGGACAGACACAGCCAGTTAGAGCACAGATGTGACTATCGTCCAGCTCTCCCAACATCACCGTCAGTATTCCCTTCACTATGCCACCCCCATGCAGTATGTTGGGAAGTTGTTCAGTCAGATGCCACAGTACTTCAAAATATTATATACACAGTAACCTGCAACCTTGATACAAGAGCCCTTGCTGAAAAGCAGAGCTTCTCAAGAGTATTTCTTCTTGGCTGCTCAGGAAAGGAGCATTAGCAACTAAATGTCACACTCACCTCAAGGACCCCAGGAAATATTTATACTGAGTCTCCAAAGCGCCTAAAATCCTAGTCGCTTGGCTTCTACACCACTCATAACAGTATCATTTACTCAAGTTGCAACTGGCCGTTTCTCAAGCTTACAGTCTACGCTTAAGTCTGGACCCCACTGAAGAGGGTATGGGAAGGTTTTCACACTTGTAGGAATGCACGAAGGCATTGCAGCTCGCCTAACACAACTCTGAAACCCGTGAGCGCAGCCGCCGCGCCCACTTCCTGCCCAGGTAGGAAGGGAGGCGGGGCAGCAGGGGCCATTGAACTGAGACCTTACAACCACTTGCTGTCTTTAAAACTGATCCAGTTTAAGTAGAAACGTGGTTAAAAAGTTAGTGTAACAAAGTGATTTTTGGTGACTCTAATTTATACATTCTCCTGGAAATACCTTACAATGAAATGTATTACAAGGGCAGCCAAATCTAGGTTTTCTAACAGCCTATAAGATGCAATTTTAAGGCAGATGCTCAAATATCTGACTTGAGTTATGTGAGAGCCACTTAACCTAAATCAACATGACTAACTCAGAAACATGTTCTTTAGGCAACAAAACTAGCAGACTTTCAGACCGAAGGATTCTAACGACTCTACAGAAGATACTCTATCAAGGAAGTGGAGCATCTGAAGGGCCACCAAGAGAGCAGGAAGTAAAGAAAAAGAGAAATAGCTTCCCAAAAAGAGTGAGTCACTAAAATAATTAGGTGCCCTGGGCAAATGCTAAGGCTTTGTTTTGTTTTGTTTTGTTTTTTGTTTGTAAGATAAGAACTCTTTTAAAACACAAACACTACACCATTTTCATCAAACATCCAGTTAGTATTCAAATTTCTCCAAATGTCTCATAGAACTGTGTTGTCTGAGTCATAATCCAAATCTATTCACACAATTAGTTTATGTGTGTCTTGTCATTTAATCTATATATTTCCCCTCCATCTTTTTTTCTTCTAAATGACTTTTTAAAGAAATGGGATCATTTTTCCAGTAGATTCCCCACAGTGTGGATTTTTTTAAATAATTTTTTATTTGAAAAAATGTATCAGATTAAAAACAGGCCATCTCCAGACCCTGTTTTTAACCTGACACTGTTCTGTCCACGCCCCGCACCGTGAAGGTTGCCCAGCCCCTTCCAGTGGAGTCTGTGCTTCTCCAGGGCACAGGCCTGTCTGCAAAATGTTGCCATGACAAGTAACAAGTGCAACATTCTCCTCGAGTAGGGGGCATCACGGAGACAAAAAGACCCACAGGTCAAACTCTACTTCATGCTTCAACGCTTTTTTGAAACAAGGTAGGGTACAAATTAATTTTTCAAAGATCATGCCTATGCAACAAATGGAAACAATGAGTTTTGTTCAGCCACAAACTCATTCCGTTCCATCTCCAGGAGAGGCCATGTAGCACGCAGCAGCAGAACTGAAGTGAGCAAGATTGGTTAATACACAAACGCCTCTCCTATCAAGTTCGCATGTTGAATATTCGTTGGATGTTTCTTTCCTTTCCTGTTCCGCCTCCTAACACGAACCATATGCTTCAGTAAAATCACAGTCCTCAGGTGACCTGAGAGGTACGTGGCATGTCACTCAGCTGGGATGCCTTCCACCCCCACTGCTGCCGCCTAAGTCATTCCCTTCCTCAAAGATCAGCTGGACTCCCTCCAGCTCCCTGAAGCCTATCTCTGGACTCCCGTAGTCTCTGTTCACTTCCCCAAAATGTCCCCTAAACCTGCACCGTACCTGGTTTGAGAGCCATTTCATATGTCACACAAATTCCATAAAGACGTGATGAAGGCCTTCCATGCACAGGGCATTCAATCTCATCGCTGACGAGGCCATAAGCTCCATGAGGAAAAGGGGCTCCTGGGATACTCCACGTATGTCAGGAGCCAGGGCACAACAGCCTACAATGTGCATAGTGGAGTAGAACTCGCCCAGAGGGGAATCCCAGAGTCACGTGACCCTGAATAGATTACTTACTCTCAATTCTCATTTTCCTGTAAATGGAATAACAGCCACTCTCTCACAGAGATAGTGTTAAGATTAAATCACAGCAAGTGTGAGTGCTGTCTTGTCTCCTCATTCCCAATTCTCTGTCTGGTTTCTATTTTACCCGTTCTTTTTCCTTTCCTTTGCGGAAAGAGGGGGAGTAGAGGATTCCCAGAGAGTCCTTGTCATGCAGACGGAGTTCATTAAACACTCTCTGAGTGTTTGAATGCACAGGGCATCCATCTCGCCAGAGGTGTGGGGGTCCCTTCCCATGACACTGAGGATTAACATCTCCTTTTCCCTCGTGACGCCCCAGTCCTTCTTCCCCCCAGGAAGAAATGGAACTTGCTCAGGACTAACTGCAGTGCTAACCCATCCCCACCATCAAAAGTTCAATTTAAAAAGCGGGGAAATATAACCAGAGAAGAAGGCAATGTGATCTTTCATCTTTTAATGGGGCAGATAATTTTCTCTGAATTTTGCTTGGATGGAAACCCAATATCCCAGCATACAGATGAAAGCTCTGTTTACAGAAGTGTTTCCAAATATTTTTCTTTGAGCACCTCATGAGTAAAAACATTTGAACATGTACATATACACATACATACATATTTACTTAAGTCACTTAAATATTTATTGAGCATTTACTATGCACCTTCCACTGTTCTAGGTGCTAAAGATGCAGCTGTGATTGAGCCAAGCTACCAGCAATAATAACAAATATCTTTTATTTGTATCTCTCCTGCACATAAGTTTTTGTTTTAAAAAAATACATGGTATAAGGGATATGTACTATGAAGAAAAATAAAGAAAAGGGAACAGAAAATGTAGAGTGGCCTTTTAAATAGAGTGGCCAGAAAAGCAACCAATCAGAAGGTAACATTCGAATTCAGAGGTGACAGTGGATCATGCGCATATCTGGGGACAAGGATAGCCCCACAGGCAGCAGGGTCAGCAAGGGGCGGAAGCAGGAGCACATTCACTGCACAGTGAGGAGCCCAACATGCTGAAGCCAAGGAGTCAGGCAGAAGGAGGACACCCAGCTGGACAGAGGGTGGAGGGGCTGAGGGAGGGAGCCTGGTGGGCCTCTCTATGACTTCAGCTTCCACTCTGTATGAGACCAGAGGGTTTTGAACCAAGAAGCGACCTGATCTGAGACCTGTAACTCTAAGTAGAGCGGAGGGGGCCGAGGTTGGCTGTAGAAGGACCCTGCAAAGATCCAGGAGTGGTGTGGCCAGGGGGTAAAAAAAGGGAAGTAGAGCTAAGAGAATTTTATAGTACTGGTATATAGTATATATTTAAAATAAAAAATGTAGCCCTGGCTGGTGTAGCTCAGTGGATTGAGCGCGGGCTGGGAACCAAAGAGTCCTGGTTCAATTCCCAGTCAGGGCACATGCCTAGGTTTCAGGCCAGGTCCCCGTGAGGGCCATGTGAGAGGCAACCATATATTGCTGTTTCTCCCCCTCTCTGTCTCCCTCCCTTCCCCTCTCTCTAAAAATAAATAAAAAATAAAATCTTTAAAAATAATAATAATAAAATAAATAAATAAAATAAAAAATGTAAAGAGATTTTTAAAAGAAATATGAATCCCACATTTTCTTTCCCAAACTCAATAAGCCATCTTGCTCACCCCTGGGATAGAGGCAACCCCTTCCTTTGGAGACCACTGTCGAACAATAATTGGTTGGCTGGTTTGTCCCAGCTGACCTGACTTTCTGCCTGGGCTTTTCGCCTTCACACTTCTGTGCTCACTTCCTTTTTTTCTTCGTCTTGCCAGTGTGAGCTACCAAAACAAGTCTCCTCCACAGACTGAGCATACCTACCCACACAGAGGCTGTTAATCACATGGAGGAATTCCCTCCTGGAGAAAGTTTGTGGCCATATTGTCAACTGCACCCAGCCTCTGGAGCCAACAGCTGGGAAACAGGCTTGTTAGACCCAGATGTTACAAGAAGTTCAATAACACAGGAGTACAGGGAGCACCCCAGCCATGTGCTAAAGCAGCACCTCTGGGGAAGGCTGAGTGGGGCTCCAGCTCACCACATATCAGAAGAGACCAACATGGCGTCCGCAAGGTTTGCTCCCCTTGCTCTGAAGAAGGCTCACAGGACTCTAAAAGGGCTGCGCTGGGAAAAGCCAGAGGAGTTCGGTGTATACCAAATGCAGTTCCTGGAGATCCTAGCAGATGGCACCCTTGGGGAAAGGACCCTGGACCCTGAAGCAGAACTCAAGATGTGTTTCTCGGACCTGGTCAACTTGAGAGCTACCATCACCACCCTGGGCAGGAAGTCAGAAGTTGATGGAAGGCAGTACTTACTGAAACTAGATTTCATGGGTTGAAAAGAGCTCGACACTAAGATATTTGTGGTGCTCTCTTAGAATGTCAGAGCTTGAAATGCAGAGGTTTTTCCACCTACCCACTCCCAATTTACAGACAAAGAAACTAAGGCCACAACTTGCCCAAGCCTTACAAACAACTATTAGAAAAAGAACAATGAGTAAAATGCAGGTCTTCTGAATCCCAATTTAGTGCTACTTTAAAATAAACAAAGCAATTTAACACTGAAACTTTTAGATACAGGTCGGAAGTGTAATTAAATTTTGGGTGTCTGGGTCTCAGGTGTTCCTTCCAATCTTTCTAATTTTTCTAGGAGCTCTGAAGGTTCCCTTGGGGCCAACCGATTTCCTGGTATTAAAGTTGCCTTAGAAAGTTACACTGGGATTCCCATGGCTCACGAGGGCGGAAGAGAGGAAATTATGAAAACCAGGACCCATGAAAACCAAGAGATTCAAGCAAGCATTGGCTTACTAAACCCTGAAAGAGCCCAGAGGTGGGCTACACACTTCTTACTAGCTTGGCTTCATTAATAGAGTACTAGACAAATTTTCAGTTTTCAAAAGGGGAGACAAGTAAAAGAATCCTAAAAAATTAGGAATATCATAATTTAAAAAACAAATTTCAACCTCTTTGAAATTAGAGGGTAACAACTTTTTTATAAGAAAGAACATTGATAAGGAAACATAACTGCTCTCCCAGCCTCTGATGACAGGCAGAAGGCAAATATGATGTTGGTTAACAAGTAGTAAGGAAATAAGCAAAAAAACCTGACTTTGGGTAGTGGGCACGCAATGCAATATACAGGTCATGTATCATAGAAAGGTACACTTGAAACCTATATAATCTCATTAACCAGTGTCACCCTACTAAATTTAATTTTTAAATAACAATAATCACATAAAAGATTATTTATTATTATATAATGTTATATATTGTATTATTTTCTATAATAATGTCATATAAATTTTGTTATATAAAACTAATCGGTAAAATAAAAAATCTTGGATCTCTATAAAATAAAGGGATATTATCATTCAGGGCAGGAATCAGTCCCTAAATCACTGACAGTGGTTCAAACTCTCTTCTGAAACCTGAAGTTAACCGACTGACTTGTCACCTGGAGACCCAAACTGGAGCTCATCTGCAAACGCACCCTCCAAGGCCGCATTTGAGCAGAGGACTGCGCACGGGGGACCCCTCCTACAGAAGCTGCGTCACAGAGGGCGGAGGCGGAGCCAAGGCGCCCAGCCCAAACTCTTCACTTTACAAAGAGGAACCTGAGACCCACAGAGGTTAACCTGACTAGCGAAGGGTTGGCTGATGCACGCACGGCACATGCCACCCCTGCCTTATCTTATACCCACAGCAAGCACTGATAACCAATCATTGCATTTTCCCCCCATCCTCGACTGCAAGAGCCAAAATGCTTCCGACACAAGGTTCCTGCAACCTCCCCTCCAACTGGTCAGAGCTGATGTGGGAGATGGAAGGCGTTTTCCAGCTCTGGCCTTGCCCATGGCCATAAAACAATCTCTGCAATACCTGCTCCAGTGGAAACATGACTCAAAGAGAGTGACGAGTCTACCAGTCAAACTAGTTCACAGCTACTGTTGAGCCTGAGGGGAGCAAACATAAAGCCTAGGTAGTGTGACCAGGTGTCCAGGTTTACCTGGGACAGTCCAAGTTCACACCTGTATCCCCAGCTTAATAGCACCCCCTGCTACGCCATCATTCTCAAAAGTTGTCTCACTTTGGATAAAACGATACGGTCATCCAAATTCTAGGTCACTCCTGATCATCTACAAACATTTATAATGTTTGTTTGTTTGTTTTTTGAGCACCTGATGTGTCAGGAAAAGAAAAAAGAACACTGAATGAGTCACCAGGAGTTTTCTCATACGAAGGGACTTCCAAATAATGCTAACACCAGATGACCTTTGAAAGGCCCTCAGGGACCCCTGCCAAGCTCTTTTACATATTGAGCTTCGATAGGGGATTTTCTTTGGGGAAGACAAAAAAAAGGGAGAGCGCTAGCTTACACAAGTTTGAAACCACAGGATTAGCACATCTCTGTAGTTCTGCCTATAGTGTTCAAATTCTTTCATGTTGCACTTCAACCCATTAAAATTCATATTATACTGCTGAAAGTGAAATCTTCGTAAACAATGCTTCAGTCCCATTTCTGGCACAAACAACTGTGCCTTTTTGAGTTTACATTTACTTTCTGTTTAGAGGAAAAGAGGAAGTTAAACTTTTTTTTTTTTTAAGTTTCAGTCCATCCAGGGCTAGCCCTCGTGTGCTGCTGCTGCATTTACACTGGGGCCGCCAGCTGTTTATCTTGGAGAAGCATAAATCTAGTTTATTTCGAAAAGTCATTGGTCTAGACAGTACAGATACCGGCTCTGTGCTCAAGAGAAAGATGCTCATATCATCGTGCAGAAGGTTTCAAACTCGCACCTGGCTACCTAGACAGAAGATGAGAAGGAAATATAGGAAGATGTCAAGCAAGGTTAGTCCTCTCTGGGTACAGAGACTTCAGATGGTTTGAACTGCTTTTGTTTTTGTTTATCTAGCTTTCTGACAGTTCTCTAATGATCCTAGTGTATATGTTAATAATCGAGAAAAAAACCACCAAGTTAGCAACCAACACATCATCCAGCAGGGTGGGGAGGTGGGGAGGCTGACAGACTAATCCGGGACATGTCTGGTAGCAGCAGAGGCCTCACAGCAGCTCTGGACTCTCACACAACTGGCTGGGGCTGGCCCGAGAGTTTAGAGGAGTGCAGGGTGCAGCTCAACCACTGGCTTCCGGAAGTAAGAGCAGGCACCCATGAGTCCTATGGCTGCACCCTTTCAACTATTAAAAGTATAGCCTTGTGGTTAGAGCCCCACCTATGCCACCTGCCAGGGTAGGTGGACATGTCTCTAATCACTTACTGGGTGTGTGACCCTGAACAAGTCAATTAGCCTCTCTATTCCTGTTTTCTCTTCTATAAAGTGGGAATCACACTACAGTGGCTGTGAGGATTAAGAGAGGCGATTCATAGCAAGGGCCCAGCATACAGTAAGATTAAAATAAAGGTAAACCATTATTCGGTCTCTGTCATGAAACACCAGTCCTCAAGTGCACTCCCCAAACCATGTGACCAGATACCAAAACGACTAGAGGATGGTCCAAAGAATAGTGCCTTTCTTTCTCCTTCTTCTCTGCTGAAGGCAGGGCTGCAGCACAGCGTTCGCGGTAAGCCCAGTGCTCTAGGGAGCCGCGGAGGATGAGCGCAGTCCAGTAAAATACACCAGCAGGTCCCACGGCCTCGCACTGTGGGCTAGAAATCCTGCCTTCAAAGTCAGAGGATGTCTAGTTTCTTGCGCCTGTCACAGCTGCCAGCCATTGCCTTTGGCAAGGAGATGAGTGACTCAAGTGTGAGCTAGGACTTGGCAAGGGGACACCAAACCAGAAGGCCTCCAGGCAGGAAGCTCCAAAAAGGGCCACCTGCTGAAACAGTTTGTCTACAGGCAGCCCTCAGGATGGAGGTGGCATTCTGCTGTCACTAGCAAATTCAGATAAGAATACGTAGTGAACATGCAAAGGTCCAACAGAACTTACCATTCTGGCTTCATAACTTTGAAACAGTTTCAGGGGGTCCAAGCCAAAGATATGACATCACACTTAAAATCACTGTGGTGTCTTAACTATGTGACAGAGAGCAGCCCCCAAAAGTTCAACAGCAAATCAAACTGTAGGGTTCTATGGCTATCTTGAGCCAAAAAGCATTACATTTGTAGTAATAGACTTTTCTTTCTCAAACCTAAAATTATCTCACTTTAAATCAAAGATATAAATAAACCTCCTAATGTCCATCTGGAGAAAATAATCACATTACTATATTAATTACGTGGATGACTGTGTTCTATGCTACATAAGACAACCAACTTGCTCTGGTTTACTTTAG
Organism: Micronycteris hirsuta; assembly: GCA_004026765.1. Taxonomy (NCBI): domain Eukaryota; kingdom Metazoa; phylum Chordata; class Mammalia; order Chiroptera; family Phyllostomidae; genus Micronycteris; species Micronycteris hirsuta. The sequence goes on from PVJI01024163.1 coordinate 15,547, forward strand.
CACCCAAAGTCCCATATTCTGGGAAAACCCTCAGTCCTTGGCAACCCAGAGTGGTTGGTCGCCCTATCGCTGCAAGAAAAATGATGCATGTTGTGTGCAGAGGAAAACAGAAGAGACACGGTTACAAATGCAGAAGTGCTAAATGCCAAGTTTGTTTGTTTATAGCAATAGCTTCCAGTTCCTCCTCATAGTACCAAAAAAAAAAACGGGGGGGGGGGGTAGGGGGGAGGGGTGGTGCTGAAAATCACACTTGCCTCTCCCTTCCCCCTTTCTTTTTACTCTCCCAAAATTCCAAAACAGAGTTAGGAAAGGAGTTTCCCTCCTCCTGTCCGACTGGGATGGGGGTGCAGGGCTGACTGTTGAAGTGGGCCCTGCCCGGACCCAACAAGTTCCTGCCCCCAGCGCCAGCAGGACAGGGCATGGCACCCCCACTCCCACTCCAGGCACAGGTTAAAAACCAACCGAGATGACTTGTGATTTGGGTTATCAAGAGCAAGAATGTGTCCTCAAGCTGAAAACCCAAGAGCCTTGGCAAAGCTCAAGATTCACCACACAAATAGGGCATTTAACGAACGAAGGAGGAGTTAAGAAATCATTGTTTTACAAATAGCTTAATGGAGAACTAGAAACGGTAAGGCAGAGATTCCAAGCAGCTAGCTCCCTACCCACAATGATGGAGCAAAATTCCTGTAGGAGGGGTTTAAGCAAAGGGTTTTTTAAGCCTCTGGTGAGGTTAAGAACCCGCTTCTAAGAATTTAGAGTTTCAAACTGAAAGGTAAGGCTATATAAGGCAAGAAAGACCACACACTTCCTGTACCTTCAGCCACACAGAAACCATGGCTGCCCACCACTCCACCCCACCCAGAACACCTCCCCAGCCAGCCTTCCTCTGGCTCTTCCCCAAAATAGGCTGGCAAGTTATAGGTGCTCTTGAGCCGTACAACTCCAATCACTTTTCTGCATCAGGCAGCGGAACCAAATGAAAGTTGTACAACTCCTTCCCTCCACAGCAGTACTGCTTTGCTGGGGCAAGGGCGGTGTGTATTCAGAAACATTTTAAAAGAGACACGTCCTTGAAAGTGATAAGTCCTGAAGAATAAATAACTTTCTTTCCTTGTAAGACCAAGTAATACACACTCCACTAGTGTTGATACTGATTTAGAAGAGGATGCCTTCTTGTCACTCAGCACATCCAAGGACAAGACAGAGGAGTGTTACCCTTGAGCAGAAAGCACAGAAAGCCAGGACGGCAGGAGGCGGGAGCTAACCTCTGCCCAGCAGGCCAAGGGCTGCCGTCCTAGAGCAAGACACACTTCACTTCTCTAGATCTCCGTTCCTTCGCTTAAAAAATGAAGGATGTGGGCTAAGATGGCCTTTAGGGTTCCTCACAACTCTAAAATCCTACGCGAAATTCTTTTGTGTGATAATAATATTACCTATTAGAAGTATTTTTTTGTTACTTTGAAGATTCAGGAATAGAGGACAAGTTCGGTAACGAGCGTGTCCTGGAGAGGATGACAAGCCCAAGTCAGACTAAAACTGGAAGATTTAAAACAAGCAAATGTCTAACAGTTGTCGAAGTATGTGACCCAAAGGTGGGGGGAATCCCAATATCAACTTACAAACACTTTTAAATGCTCTGGAGTCAACGGGAAGAAGTAGATTCATCACAATTACCAGCTGCTCCTCCTGCTAAATTTAACTATAACATGAATTTTAATTCAGTGATCCCTTCCCTACAAGGGGGCAGGGGGTGGGGGGTGCTGAGCTGTAAAGACTTAGGGAAAGCAAACCAAAGCTCTGACTCTAAAAGGCTCTTTAAGACTGCATTTAAGTCGCAGGACGGCCTGGCTGGATGCTACCTGGGGACACCGAGGCACGGGGTGCAACCCACTCAAGACGGACGAGATGTTTAAAACCAAGGACGAGCATGTTGAGCACATGTGTCAAAGTCAAGACTGCCTCTGGTACTATCAGGCCCCAAAACAATGTTCCTTACACTCTCCATAATAAACAGGAAGGTGGGGAAGCAAGCTATTTCTTTTTGTCGTGAAAGGACCTGCAAAGAGTTTTCTCACTTTTGTCATACAACTTTGGTTGGGTGCCTGTGAGTGTCCATGTCCTAAGAGCAAAGGAGTCCGCAAGGGTGAGGTGTTGCCATTCCACAGTCCTACACTGTCAACCGATTCAGCAAATAGCCCCACCTCTCCGAAACGACTCTCTGGAGCTGCCCTGTGTAGTCTCAGAAAGGAAAGCGACGCCGCTGATGGACACGGGCAGAGGATAGGTAGCCCATCTCCTATGAGCGGAGCCCCTGGCAGGACTTCACCTCCTCCTCGGAGAGATCGGCCAGAGCTCAAAGCGCGGTCTCCAAGTGTCCCCATCGCGCACCACGCATACACAGCCTCCAGGCTACTAAAGAGGAAGTCAGGATGTCACATCAAACGGATAGACAGGCGACCACACTAGAGCTGCGGTCTGGGCCGGTCTCCGGCTGGGCTTGGGGAAGGGTCCCAGGATCCCCTCTCCCTATCCATCCCACGTCCTCCTCCTCGCGGCGCGGACTAGCCTCCCCTCCGCACGGTTTGGCCGAGCCCACGCTGCGCAGCTAGCTGGGAGCCGGAGGAGCACCTCGAGCCTCCCATCCCCCTGCCCAGCCCGGGCCGGGGGACAACACACACCCGCACACATCCACACTCAGCTCCCGGGCTGCGCCTGACGCCCGCAGCCCCTTCCCCAACCCGAGCGCGCAGTTCCGACGGCCCAGGGCGGGGACTGCGCCGGGGAAGCGAGCCGAAATCGCCGGCTCTCGGAGCAGCCGGTGGCCGCACACACTCCTCCCCTTCGCCGCGAGTAAACAGCTCGCGGGCGCGCTCCGCGACGCGCCCCCATCCCCCCGCCGGGGCTCCGCGCCGCCCCGCGCCCGCGCGTCCCGCCCGCCGGCGCCGCCGCCCCCTACCTGGTCGGTGAGTTTGAGCACTGCCATTCTTCCGCTGCCTCGCGCTCACACACATACAGGTCCCGGGTCCGCAGATGTCACGCCAGGAGCCGGGGAAGCGGAAGGGATTGCCAGGGGAAGGGGAAAAAATCTGGCTCCCGAATTTGACAGCCCTCCCCCTGCTCCTCCTCCGCCGCCGCCTCCTGCCGCCGAGAGGCTGACACTGGCTAGTGGGGCTCGCCGCCGAGCCCGCCCGCCTTTCGACAGGAAGTGCCGGCTGCTGCCAGCCGGGCCGCCACTGACATCACCGCGCGCGGCTCGCTCGCTCGCGGCCGCGCCGCCTGGGCCGACGCTGCCTCCTGCCGCCCGCAGCCGCGCCTCGCAGCCCGCGGCCCTGGCGCCCGCCCGCGCCCGCACGCGGCGCTCCGCCGTGGGGCCAGACTGCCGCCTGCTTTCCGCACCTGCTCGCTGCGCCCCGGCCAGCCGGACCCGGGCCCGGGGCTGCCCCGCTGCCCTCTGGCCCTGGAGGATGCCCGGTTAGGGACGCCCTCCGAGGCTGACCGTGATCGTATCTAGCCGCGTCTCGCACACACACGCAGCCACGGACACACCTGATGAGCTGGCCCGTGCGGGCACACCCCGAGGGCGGCGAGATAGGCTGCCACCCGCACGCCACCAACTTTAGCCTGGGAGACTGGGTCACACCCCTTCCCCTCAGCCTCTGCCCCCTGATCTGAAATCAAATTGCCCAGCACTCCAGGTTATCGCACTCGGGTCAGAGACCATAATTCCGATGATCTCTTTGTTTAATGCAGGGAAGCCCTGGACACATTATAATTCTTTAGCAAATGTTTGCCAAACACTTGAGGGACGGATGGGGGTCAGGGACTCTGGCCCTTTCACCTTGTTCTCCAGCTACCTCCCAGCTGGACACACACAGACTCCATCGTTAATTCAATCTCTGGGTTTTGTTCTAGGGAAGGTGGAGGCGGAGCAGTTACTGGAGAAGAAAAGAGGTCCTAAATTACCGAATTAATGGGGCTTTTGAGTGTTTCCACCTGTCCTGATTCACCCATTTGTACAAAATCCAATTACTACACTCTTCAACAGATAGCAGACTCAGCTGTCAAACGGGTGGGATACAAATACAAGGGTACTGTTCATAGTCGCAGTAGGTGTTGATGCTTCTGGAATTTGCAGCATTTATTCTCCCACCGGTTATGTACTCAGTACCTACCTCGTACCAGAGACCGGGATGAAAGGAGGAGCATACACTGTCAAGACAGCTAGTCTTAGGAGGTGTCTGACATAAACCACGTAGTCAGCATTGGTAACCATAAGCACAAACCAGGATAAGGGATCACAGGGAAAAAAATGCTTCTGAAGGAACCCATGACAAAGGAATCATACCAGACTAGTGGGTGAGGACAGGCTTCATTTAGAAAGTGTCAAGATTTGAGGTCCTGGAGGAGGAAGAGTTAAGTAGCAAACCGATGGGCAGCCCCATGTGCCCCAGGAAGGCCATAGGGCAAACCTGCAGGACAGTGACATTGAACAGAAAACCAGAGCTAGAGTTCAAGGCCAAACATCTACTTTCATTCACAAACCAAATGTGGACTCTTCCTACTTTCAGAGCCTTCCCAAAGATTCCATGTGTAAAAGAAGAGAAGGGTGTGGTAGCTTCCTCCAATTTATCATCTAACCATGGAATTGTGACTCAGATCATGAAGAAAAGGGGAGAAGAAAGCACGCCCCTGGCTTCCACTCCTCTATCCTCAGTGATGCAGAGAGACAAATTTTTTTCTCCCCAAGGCCTCCTTCAAGCACAAAATAGATTGCTTTGTTGCATCTATGAGACAGTTCTTCACTGCTATTGTTGATGTGTCTATTTATTCATACCATCCTGCATGGCTTTGTAAGTAAACTGAACAGGACAGTGAATTCTGTACTTAAATACAGGCTGCTTTCGGAAGAGTGACAACGAAGAATTTAATTTGGTGGATGCACTTGAGATCCACTTTGGTTCATTACAAACATGCCTGTACAGAAGTCATTGGGGCCTGATTTGAAAGGAGGAGGGAGCCATTCTCAACCCTTCCAGGCACGTCATCCCCTTTTGTAACTAGTATTTAAACACTCCCCTTACTATTTGAAATGAATTTTATAGATAATAGTACCTACCTATGCAAATTTCAAAAAAAATCCAATGTGATGTCCTAATTGTACAATAAAGGAAAAATGAAAGGCAAGTAATTTATAATTAATGTGTATTTCAATAAATAAATACTATAGCACAACTCTGTTAGAAGACCAAATAAATAGTAAGATGCTTGTGCCTGTATGTAGAGAGCCACTGTGAAAGAGAGAACTACAAATGGAGACCAATGTGAACGTTTTATTAGCAACGCAAATACCAACATTCGTGTTGTCACAGGTGACATGACTTTGTGAAAGGCTGCAAGGGTCTTGGTCAAGTTCCAAGCAAAATAAAAGGCAAAGGATTGGGCCAAATTTGTTAATATGAATGCATTTACCAGGAAGTCTGGCTTTAATGTGTTAGTTCAAGCATTGAAAGTGACTCCAACAGTTTTGTTAGTTGGTTCAATGAAACTCTGACTCAGTGTTGTCTATATTCAATGAGTTCAAGATGACAGAATGTCCCTGGTATGATGTACAGAAAGAAATTCACAAGTTCATGGAGATGGAAATGGTGGAGTTCTTTTATCATGTGCAATCTTGCCACCCGACCTGCAACTACATATCCCTAGAGGCCCAGGTGACGGTCAATACACTAAGGCATTGAAAGATACAGTAGTAAGGGGAGCAACAGAAAAGCTCTGTAGTAGTTGGATATGCTGGTGGGAGATGCTTCCATTGAGAGGCTCCCTGATTTCCATGATAATGGGGTCCCAGGATGGCAATGGCCAAGTGGTAGCGTTTAATTGGCAGGGAAAGGTGGACCCATTTACTACAATAGGCAACACAAAGTCGTGCTCAAAAGTCTTCACCTGCCTGGATGTTTGGTAACATCCTAGGTGTCCCAGCAAATGAAATAAATGAGCAGACCTCTGAGATATCCCTTGATCTTGATCTTGATCTTTATCTAAAACTGTAGCTCTGCTGCCTGAAACCTGACTTGGGCCATCAAAATGAAAACTCATTCTTCTCATCCAGTTTGTACTCCTCAGCCAGTTCACAGACAGAGCCCTTTTACTAAAAGACAGGCTTGTCCCCTTGTGAAAGGACTTTGCAGCATTGCCATAAATATAAATTTTCATCCAAGCCTTTCCCAAAGGAAGTAATGATGTTATTTACCAGGATGACCATGCACTTGGGAAAAGGAAATACCCAGATAGTTCAGAGATTACTAGACACCGTTTCTGAACTAAGGCTAATTCTCAAGGATCAAAAATATCTCTTGGTCCATGAATCAAAGTGGAGACTCATGACAGTCAGGTGATAAATGGTGTTATCACACAAGTATAAATCACCATGGATCCAGTACATTTGCAGGCCCACTCTATGGTTATTGCCTCAGTCCTTGAATGTGTAATTAGAATAGACATACTCAATAACTGGCAGAATCCCCATTACTTCTCCGACCCACAGAGTAAAGGCTATTGTGGTGGGAGGGGCCAAGTGGAAGCCTCTGGGAATTCCTCTTGCTGCCAAGAGAGAAGACCAAGAGCAATAGCACATCACTGGAGAGGTGTAGGTATTAGTACCACATTAAAAGATGTGGCTAATGCAGGAGTGGTGATACTGTCACTTCCCCATTTCACTCACCTATTTGGCCTATCCAAAAGCAGGTGGAGCTTAGAGAATAACTATGAATTATTGTAAACTTATTTATTTGCAACTGCAATTCTGTATGTGCTAACTTTAC
>PVJI01024164.1:0-22370 GCA_004026765.1 Micronycteris hirsuta
TACTCTTGAAATGGACAGAACCGGGGAAGTTGGAAGTCTTTGTGTATTGCTAGACAGAATGTAAAATGGTGCAGGTGCCATGGAAAACAGTAGGAAATTCAAAACATGAGATAGGAAATTACCAGGTGATCCAGCAATTCCACTTCTGGAATTATCATTCCGAAAGAATGGAAAGCAAGTACTTGAACAGAGATTTGCACACCCATATCATAGCAGCTTTATTCACAGTAGCCAAAAGGCCAAAGCAACCCAAGTGTGCATTGACTACTGAATGGAGAAATCAAACGTGGTGTGTATAGACGGTACGTTCAGCCTTAAAAAGGAGGGAAATTCCAACACACACTATATTACAGGGGTGAACCTTAAAGATAGCATGCTAAGTGAAATAAGCTTGTCACAAAAGTACAATTGCTATATGATTCTGCTGCTACAAGGTACCTGAAATAGTCAAATTCATAAAGACAGAGAGTAGAATCCTGGCTGCCAGGGGCTAGGGAGGGAGGATCGGAGTGGGGTTGAATGGACGTGAGTTGCAGTTCAGGAAGATGAAAAAGCTCGTCGGATGGATGGTGGTGATGGTGTGCAATGAGTGAATGGGCTCAATGCCGCTGAACTGTACACTTGACAATGATAAAAGAGGTCAATTTTGAGTTATATATATTTTATCACAATTTTAAAAAGTCTGTTTTAAGTATAACCTTCTAACATTCTTAATGTAGATTCCTTTTTTCCATTTCCATTTTTCCTTCCTAGGAAGTGGAATCACTCAAAGCATGCTGTAACTTTATGCCTTAGGGGAATTTATAAATTCTCGGAGACTGCTAAGCTAGGGCTGTCCGTGGCATTGGGCACTTCAAAGACATGAGACACCGCGAAACAGTCAAAGGCACAGAGACTGACCCAGGACAATGGCAGTCTGTCTGACACCAGCAACCAGTGACCATGGGCAAGGCACTTAGCTACTTTATGCACTCATTTCATACTCCTCTGCGTATCAAACAGCACATTATTTGTTTCATAAGCTGCCATTTTGAATAAAAGCATATGAAAATGCCTGAAAAATATAACATACTATGCAATTCTAATGCATTCGTATGAAGACTAAGTTGTTCACACAGCTCCGTCAAACACCAAGCTTGTTTCTTAGGACTGCCCGACAGCAGCAGATTTTGGAGTTTTAGCGCATAAATTCATGCACAGAGGAATGATTTCTTTTGGCTTTCCTCCGGCGGGAGAATGTGTGGCAGGAAATTGTTTGGGAACTCTTGGAGGACACACAACTCATTGGTGGTGGCAGGGAGCAGAAGCTCCTTTTCTTTGACCTGGCCTCTTAACTCACTGGCAGGAGCTCCCAAGCCCATTCTTTCTTGGTCGGACCGGAGCCAGCAAACTACAGCGTGGATGGGAAAGAAGGCCCACAGGCCAGGTTTCAGGGCTGCGAGTTGCCCACGGCCGCGGGCTTCTTTCCTATTGTTTGTAGCCACAGTTTTCACTGTTTTCAGGAGGTGCCCACAGGGTCCCCATCCCCCAGGGTAGTCAGCCCTCCTCATGGGGTCTCCCCTCCCAAGGGTGCCACAGAAGAGAAGTGGGCGTTCAGGAACGCCAGGCGTGACAGCTGCCAGTTCTCTCTCCAGACTGATTTCCCACCTTCCCGAAGTGTTTCCCGCCTAGGGATGCATCGAGGATTTTACAACCCTTCAGCATGCAGCTGGAGTGCTTGGGGACATATTTTGCAATCAGACTAAGACAATATTGTCCTGCCAGATCTGTCAAGTCACTGTCCTTGACAGATTTCTCATCCTCATGCATCATTTCGTCCCTCTTCCATCTGCTCAAACTTACCCAGTCATGACTTGCTATTTTCTTGGCTTAGCCAATCCACTCAGTGGCTGGTGACAGTGACTGATCTATTTTCTAGATTTTTTTTTCTTTCTAATTTTCCAATTTATGACAATTTACTGTATTTACCTCCTGGCCGCAGGTAGGATTTCCTTGGGGTGGCAGTTATTTCTGCGAAGATCAGGTGCCTGAAGAGATAGCAGAGGCGTCTGCAAAAGCTCTGTTTCCAAAGGACCCAATTAATCTCCACCCCTTATCCAGTATCTTTGATCGCCTCCTCCCAGGAGGTGTTTTAAAGAAAGGACACAGTGATGGCTCAACACTGGCTTACAAGAAGCAAAAGTGGAAAGTTGTTTTGCCAATTTTACGCGGAGAGGGGTCTGCAAAGACCTAACTCAAGAAACCGAAGACTTTGTAATGAGGATGTTCTATCATGAAACCCACGTGCTGTTGGGACCTGCCTCTCAGACTGGCTTCCATTTGTGTTCTTCCTGCCCCCCTTATCGTCTCTCATCCCCCCTTTCCTTTTTAACTCCCATGAAAGTACAAAAAGCATCCCCCTGCAAAGAAAATAATCCTCAAGGAAGATGCAGATGATGTGATCTCATGGGGCTGCCTCCTCAAAAAGCAAGAATCTGCCTCTAAAGGAGCAAAAAGGAAGAGCTTATATGAACACGAGGGCCTTATTTTTTTTCTTTTGCTGCTGCCTGACGAAGTTCTGACCTGTATATGTTAACCATATAAAAGTTTTATTTCTTCCCGAGCCTACGCTTTCCTGCCTCCCGTCTAATCAATTCTTCTCTAGCTTTTGTACGGACAGCTCATTCTGGCTACCCGGCGGCCCAGGGCACCTTCTCAGGGATGACGGATGGTCACAAATATCCTCCCAGGCTCCCCAGGCTTACCTGGGGAACTTGAGTGAGCCTAGATTTGCAACCTGTACCACAACTCTTTAATTTTTTTTCCCTTTGGCCTTCTAGATTATTATCGATTTTCTTCCCTCACTTACTAGCTTCCTTTCCATTCCTATTTGTCTGAGTTGAGTCAGAGGCCTGACGTGCCTTCCCCCTTTTTCATCCTAAAATGTTGCTTGGCTAAGAGAGGAAGGGGAGGAGTGGAAGTTACCCTCACAAATGTCCTGTCTCACTGGTCACTGAAGGTACATCCTAGGCTGCCTTTGTTGGGTGACAGATGTTGCCATGAATTCTAAGGAAAATTCTTTATTAGCTATTGTGGGAAAGTAGGATGTAATTCTTTGATTCTTTGTACTAAATAGTATGGACTAAAATTTTGTGTCCCCGCCCCACCCTCCCAGCCCCCACCAAGAACCACATGTTGAGGCCCTGGTCCCTGATGTGAAGGAGTTTGGAGGCGGGGCCTTTGGAAGGTTGCTAGATTTCGATAAGGTTGTGAGGGTGCAGGCCCCACGATGGGACCAGTGCTCTTAGAAAAAAATCAGAGTCCCTGTCTCTCTGTCATGTAAGGACGCAGTGAGAAAGCAGCAGCCACAAGCCAGAAAGAGAGCTCTCCCCAGAACCCACCCCGGCTGGCACCTTGATCTTGGACTTCTAGCCTGTGAGAAATAAATTTCTGTTTCCACCAGCCAGTCTACAGTATTTTTGCTCTAGGGGCCTGAGCTGACTAAGCCACCAATTGAATCAAGCACTGCCCCACCAGGTATTCAAAGTATCCACTGAGACCAGAGGTTTGCAGGGACAGTCTCTTGCCAATTATGGAGGGTAGGCTGTATTTCCAACTTAAAATTCTCCCTTGATGCATGCATGATGATTTCAACCCAGCCTGTGCTCCAGCTCTCCTTAGTGGGTGACCATAGAACTGAGCCAGGTGACCTCCCAGGTCCAGGTGCTGTTGTTTTTAATATAAACAAAGCCCCATTAAAGAGAACATCAAGGGCATCCATGAAGACAAAGAGAAAACAACAAATTGTAACCTGCCGTCTGAGGAGTAAAAAGGGGAATTTATTTCATATTAATAGGAGCTTAGAGTGCAGCTGCCAGATAAAATAGAGGACTACCAGTTAACTGAATTTCAGATTAAAAAGATGAATCCTTTTGTCAGTCTAAGGGTGGTCCATTGGGTGTCTGGTGTTTTATGGGCCAAGTCTGGCCAACTCTGCCTTAGGGCCTTGCAGGGCAAAGCGCGGTGCCCAGACCAACACCAACTGCATCCTCTGGAAGCTGGTTGGAAATGCAGAATCTCAGGCCCTACCCTGGACTTTGTAAATCAGAACCTTCATTTTTAACAAAATGCTCAAGAGTTGAGCTTGCACACTCATGTTTGAGAAGCATTGTTTTAAAGTTTACAACCTATTTTTAGGGACACTATTGCACTGGTTTTCAGATTGCCCCAACAGGTTGGAAAGAAAAGGGGAAGCAGGGAAGGGGCCTCCTGACCACCTGCTGTGGTCAGAATGGAGATTTCAGTGTTGACAGGGCCATAGGCACCTGGCACTTTCTACCCATCAGAGAGAGGGCAGAGTGTCCTCCTGTGCTCTACCTCCCATTTCCAGACTTATTCAGCTGTTAAAGCAGAGAGAGATCTGCCAGCAATGGGTGAGGGCGGGGGCCGGGGGACAAAGGTGGGTTCAGATTCTGGGGGAGCCAGTGCTCACACACCCTTGACCATTCTCTCAACACAGCCACAGCAGCTACATCTATGCGTCTCCTGCTCTCTCCATTTCAAGTCATTAATTTCAATGATGCCATCCCCTTAATAACAGCTACTTGGGAAAATAAGATAATGGCCAGGGTAAGTGGACATATCCACCATAGGGGTGATTTTGCTTTTGGAAATTGAACGAAGGAAGTATGGTAAAGAGCCGTGGAGAAGCATTCAGAAAATAATCAGGAGAAATACGGGGGATGGAAGACAAGCCTGAGCAAATACTTAGGTTGATAAAAGGGCTGCAGGAGTGGACGTGAACTGAAGAACGTGGCTGAAGGAGCCTGCTGGATAAAACATAAAGAGAGCGAGAAATGCTGGGTTAGCAGGGACCTCACCCCGCAGGCCTGCGTGTAAAAACCAGACTGTGACCATCTCTGTCAACGCCAGTAATCATCCATATTCCAAGTTCATTAATACTTGTCGATAGACTAAAAAAAAAGTCTGGTTCTTTTATTTCAGATGGATAATAAGAATAACTTTTCTTTCCTTTTTTTTTTAACAAGCATTTTCAAATGCCTGTTTTCTGAAAATCCATACTTCAAAAGTAGGAAACAATAGATTATTATCTGCATTACAACTGGATTTCCAATTTACAAAACAGTTCAGTAAAATTTCATTAAATGAACAGCTTTCAAGATCACTTAATATTTGAACGAGAAGAAACCTTCAATTAAATTTAAATTCAAAGATTTCATCAAATCTTCACTGGTTATCTACTTATTATGCCATTAAATATAAAGTTATAATATTAACATTCCATCGCAGTAGGAGAATTTTAAAAAGCCATGAAATTATAATTTTTTCAATGGGAATGTAATTTGAGTCACAAACATCTGACAGCCTCATCTTTTTAATAATATACTTATTGTCATAAGTATATTATAATAATCTTCTAAATAATATACAGGGTTAAATTCTGGAATATCCCTGCAAATGATTTTATTGCATGAGATTTGCTGATTCCCCTCACCTGCATAAAATCCTCCAGTGGCTTCCTGGGGACTTCGGGAAAAAATTCAAATATGACCCCTGAGTCCTGCTCCAGGAGCTTCTCCCCGGTGGGGTCCTTTCCCAAACCTTCAGTCCCACAGTGTGGCACTTGGAGTTCCAAAGCCCATGGTCCCCTCTCCAGCTGCTGTGCCTTTCCACGTGTTGACAGATAACGCTGCCATGTCAAATAGACTTGAATTCTCCGAGCCTTGCACAGGGTCGGGACAGAGGGAGTGCTGAAGGGCATTGCTGACAGAATGATGGACGTAAAGAACGAATGCAGAGTCACTACACCTTTTACAGAGCTATGGGTCTGTTCCTTTTGTTCTCCTAACCTGGGGAGGGGCTGCATTTAATGGTCATTTGTTTCAGAAGCAGGATATAGAAGGGAAAAAGAGTACCGGTCTTGGATTTGGGAGATTTCAGCTGTCCCCGTTGGCTGGACAACCTTGGACTGCTCGCTGACCCTGTCTGCGCTCCTGATGGACACAACGAGGGACCGGGCTGAGTCGTCCCAGGCCCCTCTGGCTCTAACGTCAGTGCTCTTTATCTTCCCCCTTCATTTTCTTGATGGAATGTAGTTCCCTTCCCAATCCATACTTGCAACCATTTTTTGGTATTTCTTTTTGTAAGAAATTGCATGGGCACCGATATTACCCAACCTGCGCAACCATCCAGGGGAATGTAATTCAAAACACAGCCTTCATTTAGCCAAAGCTGAAAGGTAAACACAGATGGGCAACAGAGCTGCTCGAAAAATCAACCACTTCATTCATTAGGCCATCTGGTCATCCTTTAGTGTCTTTCTGTACAGTCATTAGGAAAAGGCACATGAGAGGCTGTTAAATCACAGCTGAATTTGCTGGCCACAGTCTCCGTCTGAAAAGGTTGGACATTGGTAAATGACCAGGCATTTCTGAGGGGCATGTTGTTGATATTGTGAATATCTTTCTGTACCTCATCATTGAAGATCTGGATATTGATATTTTGGGGCTACTTGAAAGATTACAGCTTTTTCTATAGCTGTCTACTTTTCATTTTTCTAAGCGTTCCCTAGTGTAGCTAATAATATGATTGCCAATAGATGCTCAACATGCAGCTCTGCAATGTAAGAAATGACACCTAATGAGCATCTCGCTTGCACCCCTGCTTACCTTCCGCAGATTCTTCTGAACTAAACATCCATGTATCTTCTTGTTGCCTTTTGATCACAGCTGCTTCATAAGCTTGAAACCGCCCAGTAAGGCTCCAGAACAGACCCCTCCACCCCCCACCTTAGCCTCTCCACCTGCTGGTTAATCCCCAAAGACTCCTTTAGGCCAATTCACCAGCTGCTTTACCCACCTGCATCCCCGCTGGGGAGGGTTTGGGCAGGCCCCTCTCCTGGGTCCTGCCCTGCTTGCCAACTCCCAGCTGTTCCCGTGTCCCACCTCTCCACCCTAGGAAAACTCAGGCCAAACCCTTTTCTGGGCTGAATTGAGAAATTCAGAAATTGCCTATCAAGCAGCACAAGCACTGGGCAGCGGGGCAGCAGGGTGAGAACAGAGCCCCCTCCCATCAGGAGATTCCAACGGAACTTTCCAAGGCACAGGACCTATGGGAACTCTTTCCTGTATTTCTGTCATTTTGTTTTACTCTGACCCTTTCAATGAGTACTTCAAAAATTTCCTTTCTCCAAGGTGAAAAAATTACAGTTGAATTTTCACTTCCTGTTTAACTTGTGATGGAAAAAAAAAAACAAACCCAAACAGCAAGCCGTGCAAATTGAACTATGGATAAAAATAGCTCCGCTATCTAAAGTCATTAAATGAACATAAAAGGCTCTTCGTGGTCTCGGGATATCCGTAACCTGGCATCTGTCTGCTCGCCTCCATCGTTACCCAGAGGCAAGGCATTCGGAACAAGGACTCCATGCTTAATGGCACCTTGAGAGTAAGTGCTCCCAGGTGCCCATCAAACCTGTCACTCTGAACAGCTGTCGCTAAGTGACGACTGGTCCCCTCCACCCTCCATTGCTTTTTGCATAAACAGGCCCGCAGAGCTGTGCCAGGAGTGCCTTCCAGAGCTGGGCGTGCAGAGCCCGGTCCACAGGAGCCACACGCCGCCCCTCACCTGGCTTTGCTGTGCCCGTTCCAGCACTCCTCTTCGTTGGACGTGCCTGCCGTCACACTTTCGTCCTTGCAGATGGTGTAGGGCAGCGCCGACCAGACCTTCTTAGAGAGCTTCAGTTTCTCTTTTATGTCTGTGACCTGATCGAGAAAGTAAGGGAAGACAGTGACTATTTTCCCTAAATGCTGTCCAAGTCTACCCAAGGACACCGCGCAGGTGATGCGTACAGAACCTGCGACAGGACTCATGCAAAGTCTTTCTCAGTTTTAAGACAGACACGGGATTTACTGTCCAGGAAAACCTTGCTCCCTCCTCCCTCAGTCTTCCTCCGGCTTCTGGCAGGGTGTGCTCGGGTAGTTGGATTTCTGATTTCCATCTGTTCTGTCCCTTGAATTAAACACTTGTGAAGCATCTCAACTGGCTTCGGGTCTCTCCCCAGCTGGGAGAAATAGGTGCACCGTACTGCAAACACCCCAGAGTCTTTAGAATTCATTTGCCTAGATGTTGGATAAAGGCGCCCAAACAATGCACCGAGAGACAAAACACCTTTTCCAATGGTCTACTTGTTTCTGTAAGATACACATATTGTCACTAATTCAGCTGCTGGTAACCTCTGCTCCTGACTAACTGACAGGCCCACGTAGCAGGCACTGGGATGGTGAGCAGCAACCCAAACCCACGTAAAAATCTCTAGTGCCAGGGGGATAAAAGTCATTGCAAATACAGGTGAGTGTAAAATCCACAGCCCTCTGGATGGATGGCCAGGAGAAGCTTAGTAACACCATCGTTGGGAGTTTCAGGCTCAGCACTGACTGTGCCTCTGGGAAAGGGTAGGGAGAGAAATTCTGTACCACGTTGGTCGTAATTAACATCTAGGTTCATGCAGTCACAACCTTGATTTCCTGCGTCACCTTTATGAATGTTGGGACAGTCGATGGACATTTGAAATGCACTTGCCATAGGTTGAATGATGCCCCCCAGATTCCTATGCTGAAGCCCCTCAGTACCTCAGAATGTGATCTGGTTTGGAGATACGGTCCTCACAGAGGTAAGGAAGTTTAATGTGAGGTCATTAGGGCGCCCCAGTCAGAAATGACTGGTGTTCTTACTAAAGGGGACATTCAGACCCAGAGGTATGCATAAAGGGGAGACGACATGAGAGATTAGGAAGAAGACAGAAGCTTACAAGCCCACGGAAAAGGCCTGTAAAAGATTCTTTCCTCTCAGTCTTCAGAAGGAAGCCACCCTGCTGACACCTTGATTTTGAACTTCTAGCTTCCAGAACTGTGAGACCATCAGCTCTGAAGTTTATGCCACCCAGTCTGGGGTGCTCTGTTAGGCCATTCCTAGCAAATCTTTACAGCAAATCCTAGCAAATCTTAGAAGGGAGACCCACTGAGACCTAAGGGCGTTATAGTACATTTGAGATCAATAGCCTTTGGATGTGAAGTATTCTATGTTTGCTGTAGATGGAGTACAGATTTGAGAAAAAGATTCTAAGGATCCTTTGGTCAGGTTCAAGAGGGAGCACAAAGAAATAAAAGACTTGACATTCTATTTTGGCTCTGGTCATATTTCTCAGTAGTTCCAGAATTATACGTGTGGCCCCTGCGTCACTGTGATTCTGAGGATGACAGAGGCGTCAGTACTAGGCAATGCCTGTCCCCCGACAAAGAGGGCCGGGTGCTGACTCAGAGAGCCTGGGGCCTGTTTGAGAAGCATGTGCTGTTACCTTTGTTTCAGAGCATGAAAATATACACAGGTAACGATATTCCAAGAAGTAGCTTACACGCAGGAAATGTTTAATGCAGCTTGCAATCTATACTGTTTGACTCCCCTATCCAACTCCCCTTCCAGCCAATCTGCCTGGGTCAGAAAGTTTGCAGTAAGAGCCTGTCCTTTTCTGCTCACCTCTCTAGTCACAGATGTGTGTGCATGTTGTTATTTAATTATTTTTTAAAAAGAGAACTGCCATTTCTATCCAGCCATGGATGGATGTACATTCTGTTTACCAAATACAAAACCCCAACCCCTCAAATACCAACTAATAAACATTGAAAGAAGATCGTCAGAAAGATCACCATTCTGCATCCACCATAGTCAAATTGACCTCAGCAAGTGTCATCAATTGATGCTGTTGTGAGTTGAATTGTGTGCTCCCCAAAAGACAGTGGAGTCGTAGCTACCAGTACCTGTGACTGTGACCTTATTTGAAAATGGGGTCATTGAGATGATGGAGTTAAAACAGGGTCATCAGTGTGGGCCCTGATCCAATATGAATGTGTTCTTCTAGAAAGAGAAAACTGGACACAGAGACAGACACACAGGGGAAGACCGTATGAAGGTGAAGGCAGAGATGGGGTGATGCACCTGCAAGCCAAGGTTCTCCAGGGACTGTCAGCAAATCTCCAGAAGCTGGGAGAGGCTTGGAGCTGATTCTCCCCGACAGCCCCTGGGTGAAGCAGCCCTGCTGACACTTGGCTCTCAGCCTTCCGGCCCTCAAGCTGTGAGACATTGAATTTCTGTTGTTGGAAGGCACCCAGTTGGTGTTTTTTGCTGCAGGAGCCCTAGCAAACTAGGACAGATCCAACAAATGTTGGGTAAAAAGTGTGATGGAGAACAGGATATTCACTCAATCCCAAAGCATTCACCCACAGATTATTCAGGGAAAACTGGTCATTTGACAGTGCAAACAATTGGCAGCCCCCCCTCCCTTGCCCAAGGGATCAAAGTAACAGGACACATGGATACTACGCACCTCCTGAGGCAATGTGACAAGAAGGACACATCACTTCTGCAGCCCAAATCCATACCTGAACCCAATGGGACCCGCCAGACAAACCCAAACCGAGGCACCTTCTGCAAAACAGCTGGCTGGCGCTCCTCCAAATGCCAGTCATAAAGAAAAGAAAGGCTGAGAAGTTCAGGGTTAAGGAGAATACGAGGCATGGATTGGGCACTAGGTCATACGATGATCTCCGTGCAGGACATTATCGAGAGAGTTGGCAAATTGGAATAACAACTTCTATGAACACTATTGTATTCGTGTTAAATTTCCTGCATATGAAGCTGTAGTGTGGTAATATAGATGAACGTCATCTTCTTAAGGGATACATGCTAAAGTATTCAGAATGAAAGGGAGATGATTTTCATAACTTACACTAGAATGGTTTAATAATAATAGCAATAATCAATAGATAGATGTATAGAGAAAGAGAGAGAGAGCAAATATGGCCAATTTTTAATAATTAGTGAACATAGATGAAGGTATAGAATTTTAAAATCATTTTTTGGTAAACTTGAATTTTTTTTCCAAAATTCAACAGGTCAGAAATGAGATCTCTCACATTTGATTCATTCAGCTTCGGTGTCCTTGGCCCCCAGTCCGGGCTGCTGCCTTTAGGCCATGCATTTCAAACCCAAACCCCAGAGAGAGAATCAGGCGGCACTTATTCACAACTCACTCAGCAAACTCCACCAGCCTGCGGACTGACATACTGCGAGGTGGGTTCTGTCCCACTATAAAGTACACCAAGAATCAGCATCCCTTTTCTGATCATTACTTCACTCAGTTCTCACCTTTATGCTGCGGGACTGTGAGTCAAATACATATTTTTGGAGACACAGAAAGAATAAGATTGCATGATGTCCCACAGATATCTTCTCTTTTAATGTTTTCAGACTTTATCTGTGTAGGCTCTACTGCTGATGCTTTAGCTCACTCTCAAGTATTACTTCTTTTGGGGCATGTTCTCTGTCCCCGTGTTAGATTTAGATTCCACGGCTGTGTTCCATGGCGCCCTGTTCGTGATTCTAAGTACTCATCAGCCCGAACTTACAACTGGCTTGCTTTTCTGATTTGCTCTTAGATCACATGCTCCTTGGTACAAATGCGAGGCTTTACTTTGTCTCGCTGGATACGACGGACGGGTCAGGGGACCAATCATCTCAGTTTGCCTGGGGTGTAGGGGATTGTAGGACGCCAGATTTTCAGAGCTAAAATTGAAAATTCTTGGGCAAACCCGGACACATTTGTCACACAGGTTTCTGCACGAAGTAGGTGCTCAATAAATGTTGATGGAGGAAATGGGTTGAACTGTCCCACTCTATTCCCAGGTCATAGACAATATCGCTAACACAAAATAGTTGGGGTCACCCCACGTGTGCGCTTATCTCCAGGGGGGCGAGAGGACTTGTGCGGACCAGTGAGGAGCACGGAGTGTGCTGCTGAGTCACCACAGCGCATCTTATAACCAGGCTGTGTTGTCCCCGGCGGCAGCTCAGTAAGTCGCCAGGCATGGCCACGTGCAGTTGAAGGTGATAACAGCTAGGGAGCAGGGAGTTGGGAATGGTCTTTCAATATCCCGCAGAGAAACATCGGCCAGTGTCCTTTCTGGCCAGGATACTGACGCAGACAGCTGGAAAAACGGCCGCTGTTAGCTACTGGAGAGGCACATACCTTTGATTTGGAAGGGCAGCTGAATGGCTGCAGTTTCTTTTTCAGTTACCAGAAAGTTTTGCAATTCTCACACCCTTTAGAAATATTTTCTCTTATTTTTATATCTGAATAATATATGGGACTACTTTGTTGTAGCTCCAGACCTAAGTTTTCTTTTTTTTCTCGGAAACTATGTGCACACAATAGTGGGCTAAGCTCTATTTAACAAGCACCGTCAGTATAGATAGATGTCTTATTGGTGATAACAGTGAGTCCTGAGTCGTTAATCATGGAAACCCCATGGGAACAAAGACCGCGGACCACGTATGGGATGTACGATTTCTTTTCTCTGTTTCCCAAATGAGCTATTCAAGGTCAGATTCACTTTCTCCAATACTTGCAAATTATGTTTACTATTTTCCAGTATTTTATACCCCAGTATGAGATACTGTAATATTACTGATACCTGAGCATTAAATAGTTTTCATTCAGGCGACTGGGGGATCCTGATCTATATACATCCTGTAGGGGCCCACAGGGCAAAAATGAGCCTCCTTTTAGAACTTATCTGGAGTTCAGTCTAATTTCTGACCGTTCCAACTCCTGGTTTCCGTAGCGACATGGACTCTTAGTGTAAGGTGCATCCGATAACTGACCCCAAATCTCTGACTCGAGGAAGACACTGGCACCGTTTGCACACCCATCTGACAGAGCTGTGAAATCAGACAAAAGAGGGAGCAAACTGACTCAGGACTGCTAAAAGCAAAGGGCTTACCAAAACCAAAGGGCAGAAAAGTCCTGTCCGAATACTGTGGTCCAACAACTTCCTTTAACAGGGGATCTTGTCCCAGACAGGTAACCTGAATGTCACCAAGGTACTAACTTAACAACTTCCAGTTTATGGGAAAGAGGACCAAATGGGCAACATAACTAAACGCTCAAACACACCCAGCGTGGGGGGTATCGGGTAAGACAACCGACCTCGCCTCTTCCGAAGAGGAGGGAAGCAGGAACGAAGATGGTCGCAAAGAAAAAGAGACGTGAACAGAAGAGCAAACCAGAGGCTACTCCTTCACTGAGTCCTGGACTTGGAGGTGAACCTCCAGCTGGAAGAGAGGGATTGGAGGTGACTGGGAAAATCTGCATATAAATGGGCAGCAGCTGGTATTACTAAGCCACTGCTAATGCTCTCACGTGCACTCACGGCGCTGCGGTCCTGTAAGAGACAGACTGTCCTTGCTTTTAGACGGTGCATGCCGAGATATTTAGGGAATAAAGTGCTTTGTCCTTTATTTGAAAATAGCAAAAATAGTCAAGCATGACTGAGTCTACACAAGAGGTATCTGAATGTTCATTTTATCACGTTTTCAACCATTTTAGTATTTTTGAAGACGTTAAAAGTAATGCAGACTTGGGGAAGAAGGAGACCATTGTCAGAGCACAGAGTGTTTAAGAGTTTTGTCAAGTTCAGCTCTGGTCGGTAGTTGACTCGAAGTAATTGGGGCTAACTGTGAGCTTCCATTAAACTAAGACACTCACATTCTTTTATTAAAACTTAATTTATCAGTTACAATTGATATACATTATTATATTGATATCTGGTGTAAAATATAGTGATTAGACATTTATATTCCTTATGATGTGCTCACCTTGTTGAGTCTAGAATCCCTCTCACACCATACACAGTTATTACAATAACCTTCACTATATTCCCTAGGCTGTACTTTACATCCCGGTGACTATTTTTATAACTGGCAATTTGTACTTATTAATCCCTTTCATATTTTTCACCCAGTTCCCTAAACTTCCTGCCATCTGGTGACCATCAATTTGTTCTCTGTATCTATGAGTTTCTTTTTGTTTTGTTTATTTTGTTTTTTAGATTCCACATATTTAGTGAAATCATAGGGTATCTTTGTCTGGCATATTTCACTTAGCATAATACCATCTATGTGCATCTATGTTGTCACAAATGGTAAGATTTCACGCTTTTTCATGGCCAAGTAATATTCCATTGTAGATATGCACTATATCTTCTTTATTTGTCTATTGATGGACACTTGGGCTGCTTCCATATCTTGGCTATTGTAAATAATGCTGCAATGAACATAAGGATGCACAAATCTTTCCAAATTGGTGTCTTGGATTTCTTCAGATAAATATCAGAAGTGGAATTGCTAAGTCATGTGGTAGCTCTATTTTTATTTTTTTGAGGTAACTCCATACTGCTTTCCACAATGGCTTCACCAGTCTGCATTCCCACCAACAGTGCATGAAGGTTCCCTTTTTTCCACATCCTCACCAGCGCTTGTTTATTGATTTATTGATGATGGCCATTGTGCCAGGTTGATATTTCATTGTGGTTATAACCTGCATTTCTCTATTAGTGACATTGACCATCTTTTCGTATGTCTATTGTTAAGGCGTTTTCACTCAATGTTTAACACTTTGTGTGTGTTGAAGATTATACTGTTTTTGCAACTGGAAAACGGGGAGATTAGAGGAATAAGAAAACTTGCCCTGCATCTAGTAAATGGTGAAGATGAGATTAAAATCCAAATGTAGACTTCAGAACCATTACTCTTAACCACTAGGCTTAATAGAGATACTGTCTAAACCACGTGTGCTGGGTTGGAGCTGGAGGTGTGTGTGTGTTCCTGGGGATATGTGAGATGAGTCAGTGCGATTGATTCAGGTGAAAACATTAGAACTTCCATTTTTATTTTTATTTGTTGGATACATTAGGAAATGTATTTATATTTCACCTTTTAAAAGCGCGGATATAACAAATGTCACTCTGGAAAGTCATCTTATTAGAAACGCACGAAGTGCATTTAATCCAAGGAAATCCATTTGCTGTTACCACCGGAGAGACCAACAGGCTCCCTTCAGTTCCCTCAAGCAAAGGTTTTGTTCAATTGACCTTTAACCTTAGACTGAGATGATCTCCGTTCAGGGAGGACTGAGTGAACTCTTTGCAAAAACTGCAGCGAGGAAGCTGACTTTTGCATCCGGGCCCTCCCAAGCAATAGCACATGAGAAAAAAATTAACTTGTCTCCAAGGGCCTGGTCTCTGCGGGTTACCAGGCACCTGCATTTCTTACTGGCTACAGGGAGAGGCCCACAGCGGCAGGGCACAGGCCTGAAGCCTGGCCCCGTGCAGCCTCAGCCAGTGATGAGAAGAAATTTCCATAATACACCAGAGACACCTGATAGGAAAGAGCAACCCTACATCCAGACGCCCTTGGGTCCATCAGAGGTTCTGCTCCTACCAGTCTGACACCAGCTCTCTGCCTGTGTTTATTAATATCGTGGAACATGTTGAACTTAAAGCTTCTTGAGCTGCTACTAAAGCAAGTTTCCAGGAGATAGTTTCCATTGACGACTGCTCACAGGAGATGCTGTGTCTTTGAACTTTGTCTTGTCAGAAGACATGGCTGCAGTACTAGACTTCCTGCAACCTCTCTCTGCTAGAGAAGCAATGCTCAGTGTGATCTAGGTTAACAAAGACAAGATAGAAGAGCTAGTGTCCACTTGGGCCCCTGAACCTCTTCCTTCTTATTCATGGGGTGACTCCTTTTTGTGCCTCAAGGACAAGAATATAAGCAGGTTCCCAAATAGAGAGGAAAACACCTCCTTAGTTTGAAAATGATAAGCAAAAAGCCATGGTCTTCCCATCTCTCATGGCTAACCCTCCTCCCCACTTATGGAGAAATGGACTTCAAATATAAAAATATAAGAGGAATTAAGATTTCCTAATACCTACAGATTTATGTGCCTCCTAATCAGTCCACAGGGCAATGGCTATTTTTCGATTGTCTTGTGGAAAGACTAAGACTTCCAGAGCAGAGAGGGGTTCACAGCTCCCACTTCCCTCACCAGCGTGCTCCTGGAGTATTGAAATCCACCGCAGGGCACACATACTGGAATGTGTTTATGCTTTAGGTCATGGCGTTTTAAACAGACTCATTAGGTGGACAGGTGACTTAAAATGACGCTGGCAAAGAAAGTTTGGATTTCTTTTGTTTCCAACGGGGCAAGCACAAGTGAGTAATAATGAAGTGGCAGGCACGATACTTCTCTACTCTCAAAACATCTGCAACACTATAAAGTAAAAATAAGATTCTTTGTTTTATCTCATTCGTCAAAAGTTTCTAATTTTGCATAACTTTTGCAGGGTACAGAACATACCTTCAGTAGTGCTTATATATAATTTATGCACAGTTATAAATACACCGGGTATCTATGAATCTAATAATCTGCTGATAGAGATATGATATCTAAACATTGTGGTGCTCAGGAGTCTTCAGGGACTGGTACGATATATTGTGAGTCAGTACTTAGCAAGCAAAAACTTTCAGTGAAATCCATTTAAGGAGAGAAGGAAGTGCATTATGATTTAGAAAAAGTTCCAGTATATTGGTTAAGTAAGAAAAAGGTTTCTGTTGCTCATGTTCATTCATTAAACACTTCTTACTTGCCTTCTAATAATTCAGGTTTTATGCTCTGCGCTGGGGAAACAGATATGGCCAGTGCATAGCTGCTGCCCTTGGAGTGTCCCTAAGCCTCCCTGTCTAGTGCGGTTAAACAGACGTAGAGCAGAGCCAGTGGTTGTGGGTTAGCCAAGGACTAGGGGAGTGTGAATATCAATTTGGGAATTTCCTTTCTGGGAAAAAGCATTCCCCTCCCTAGCCAATAAAGCTTTTCCCATATTCACTCTTTGGTGATGGTCTCTGAACTCTGCCCTCAGGAGAGTTAAGAAGGCGGATAATTAGTCATTTCTATATGGAGGGATTAAAAACAACAGCATGCCATGGCCTCCCATGGGTCCACCTGTACCGGCAGCATGGCTTTATCAGGAGGGCAGAAGGCACCACGTTCCGCCTGCTCTCTGGTCTTCAGCTTCCGCTCTCCCGACTCCTAGCAAACATCTGCTCTACAGCGGAGGCTTGCTGGCCAGCGCGGTGTAAGTCCTGGGTGCTCATGAAATATTTACTGAACTAATTAATACCTGGCCTGCATTGCTGATTATTGGCTAAGGAAAGTGTGATTTCATAAAGGATTGATTATCTGTCTGCGGCTGTCTTCCGGTCTTTCCTTTGGAGAGTTAGGAAGATGCGGGCAAATTCTGTAGGTTCCCCAACGAGAGCACTCTCCCTCCACCTGGTAATCCGTGGAGGGAGAGGGGAATCTCACATGATGCCCTCTGATTCTGTCACTGCGAATGTCCTTCCAGGTGTAATTTACACCGGTGTGATGGAAGAGCTTCGGAGGTCTCAGAGATGGTCTTGGCTTGGAGAAAAACCATGAGAATTTAACTAAAAATGGAATGACCCCATCTGAGGCATTTTTACAACCCTTCTGTAAATGCACTGTTTCCAGTACCTTCCCTTTGATTTTCTGTTACACTCTGACTTGGGGTGTTTTTGAACTGGTATCACCCTTGTCTCCTCTGCGGGCCCTCTGATGGAACCTATTTGATCTCCTCTGACAGACTTTGCCCATGGCCTACCTGAGGCCCAGAGCCACCTACCCTGGGCCTTTCATTTCCTTGCATCTTCCCTGTGAAGTGCGAGAAGTGAGCTGGGAGAAGGCCACCTGCTGTCCTCTCTCTACCACACACAGCCCGGAGGGCACTTCCCTGGATACCAGAGTGTGCCCCTGGCCAAATGCCCCATTTGCTTAAGACTTCAAAAGATTCCAACATGCCTATTTCATCTGTATGAAAACATAATGGGACCGGATGTAAATAATATATACCATATCTTTAGAAGGAAGATGGTTAATATTTAAAGGACTATACATTAAATAATACATATCGAAGGAGAAAAAAACCCAATGTGAATATTTCATAGGCCGAAGGTCATTTGTTAGCTTTGGAAAACATTCTGTTTGAAGGCAGCCTCCTCTTTACCTCATGGACAAGGCCACTTTACTTGGTCAAGTTCAGGGAAGTGCACAATCACAATACCATTTTTGCAACCTGAGAGTTTAATAATCCAGTTTCCCCGACAACGACCTCATCCAACTTGACTCTGGAGCAGCCCCGAGTCAGTCGATTCACTGTGTGTCCCTGCACTGGAGTTCAAGGCACATGAACTGCGTCAGTGATCAAACACAGGTCGGTGAAGGTGCCCGTTCTCTCCCTCACAGGGAGAGAGAGGACGGACGGACCATCGGGAGTAGGGTAGGCAAAGTCCCTACCCTCCCGGGAAGTCTCCAAGGGAGCACTACCTTTTCTGCAAACACAACCTTCCTAAGATGCTTCAGGCAGTCGGGGTTACTAATGTCATTTAGCTCAACGAGACACGGAAGGCACGCGGCGTGCTTGATCTGTCTGCTCGATGTGCGTTGAAGCCTGAACGGCATTTATCATCCTACCCACCAGAACGTGTTTCCTACTTATTTTGAGTTGGTGAAAGTCTTTGCTGTTATTTTTCACGTCTCAGACTGTGCCTGTCTACAGTGTAATGTTTTGGTGGGTTCTGGAATGCTTGGGTAAATCACTTGTAATGTGGTTTCTTTCAGGGACCTTCTAAATAAGTTTTGGGGATGACAACAGGGTCCTGTTACGTGCAGGTTGTCTGTGAACCCAAGGCAGATTTCGGTCACAGGACACCCCCACAGCACGCAGCTCAGTGCGGGGGTCACGTCACCGCCTAAAACTAGCCTCCCATTCCGGCTTTCTCAGACATTCCCAGGGGGCTTCAGTGACAAGCTCTATGCTATTACCATGCAACGTATTTTTTTTCACATGACTCCCCAAGGAGATAAGTATGCTTTTGTTCTGTAGGAAAAAGTAAAGAAGCGTGAACTGACTGGTAGGAATGAGAGACTCTTTGGAGGTTCAAAAATACAATGCTTCGTTTTGTTGAGTTTCTCAGGGGACTGGGGCTTGGGTGGAAAATTTAAAGAGTTTGCCTCATCCCCTCTGACTTCATGTCTGGAGTGTCCGGGCGGCACGGTGACACTGTGTTCGGGGCACGGCCCTGAGAAGACCGGTGGGGTCCTTCCCTGGGAGAACACTGCTCAGGGTGGCATAAATAGGGGAAACATCAGAAATATTTTCCTCTGCTGTTCAGGGCAGATTTTTGCAGCGGATTTTAAGAAAAACAATCACAGACCTTTAAATCACATTTATAGCTAATGTTCTGATGGCATCACCTTCTCTGAAGCATTGCATTTTAGGAAGAGCGGTGAGGATTCTACGCGTCCTTGAGAGATGACACGGTGTGACACCGAACGCACTGAATTCAACAGCGAAAGGAAAAAGACAAGAAGGCATTTGGTCTGTGGAAATGCCTGTGAAATCAAAGTACTGATTTGCACAGCGGCTACTTAAATTGTGGCACTATTTACTTCGCAACACTGAAGAGGTAAATAATTTCAAGAAGTGGATTTTATCACTGAATCATTGAGTTTGGAGGCTCCTGTGGTCCAAAGCTCCCAGAGTATTCTTGACAGATACCCAGGCTCCATTTAAATATTTCCAACGACAGATATCAATGTCCAACATAAAGAGGATTTGGGATCTGCTGCCAGACCTAAGTCAGGTCACTTCCCTTCGCCGAGTGGTTTTGGGGGCTCTTCACAGACAAAGCTGGACCACAAAGCACAAGCCTATTCTCGTTCCCCATCCTGCTGACTGGCATTAAGACTGGGCCCCCACCTTGCTTTGCTCCTTTGAAATCTAAGGCTAGTTCCAGTCCCCAAAGTCCAGTGTGGATTTTGCTTTCTCTGCTCATCCCAGGGGAAAGCCCCCTTCCGACTCACTTCTGACCTTGGGTTTATCCAGTCTCTGCTCTCCCGCTCTCTGCTCTTGGCTTTTGAGACCAGTTCTGTCTCCCATGGTTGCTGACTTCAGTCTCTATCGCATCTCAGGCATTATTTTGGCTGTGTAGGCGCAGACATCCCCAAGGATGTCTGGTCTAGAGCATGAATCGTAACAAGTGCTGATTCTAAATTAGGTTATTCGATACACGATCTCCGTAACTCCAGACAGGAAGGTCTCAGATGCGTTTTCAGAAGAAGGGAATTGAATTCAGCATTTCTAGCAGTTACATAAGGCTCATGGATGCAGGCTGGATATTTAAAAACTGAGTTTTGCTCCCAACCACCCTCTATTCTCTCACTATGGAGTGAAAAGTTTTGGGTGTTTTTTTGTGGCTTGAAGAGATTTCCTCCATTTTTCCTCAATTTCCTCACAGAGCAAACAAGTCCATGGCAGAGGCACAGACTGACTCGTGTGTCCAAGACTAACCTGGACATTAGCCCTAATTCAGGAAACTTCCAGAAATAGCTTATATATCTAATAGCCCAGTTTTGCCAATGTGAAAAAAATCGAGCTTCTGAACATCCAGGCTTGCTGAAAAAATTCTGATTCTTTGACAACTATTATTTCAAATGCGCAACCCCTTGGCAGGGTCTTTGACGATACTCAGAAAATCCATACGGAGTCTCTCCTTTTACTTGTGATTGACATAATGCAGTAGATTCTGTTAAGTTCATAGCCACCTGAAGTTATTCTTAAAATATTGAAATTTTATATTCAGGGAATGAAATCTAGGACATTACAAATATGTCTGCTAATTAAAACATGGGGAGGAGGCATAGCAAAGCATTACACTGGGAGTTTAGGCATTCCTGATATGTTAGGGTTCACCACTGAATTCCAAATGTTTGGGGCTATATTCTTCAAGACCAAAGCTAGAAACAGATGTGTATTCTGATCTTTTTCTCTAAAGCAACTATGGATATTTGGAACTTACTAAGCAATGGCAAATACCCGAGACTGGCGTCATTGATCAGGACCCTCTTAAGATATTGCAAAAACGATTCCATCCAACAGCGACGGTGCCTACAGAGATGTGCATACATTGGGGACATAATTTAGATGCAGCACAGAAAAATTTTCTGCAAGTGATAGGTGAAAATCCGATTTATCTAAATCCTAAAGACATTTATCATAGAGATGAGTGGCCTTAAGTTTCTTATAGAATAGGCAACGAAAAGCAAATGGGTTTCTTTGGGGTGCGTGTGACTTGACTTACACTTCAGTATGTACACTCGCACTGTGTCGTGCCCAGTAAACACT
Organism: Micronycteris hirsuta; assembly: GCA_004026765.1. NCBI lineage: Eukaryota > Metazoa > Chordata > Mammalia > Chiroptera > Phyllostomidae > Micronycteris > Micronycteris hirsuta. Next base: position 21,156 of record PVJI01024164.1, read on the forward strand.
ATTTTTGCATCTGTTGTGTTCTGTGGATGGCATAACTCAATGTTCTGCCTTTTCCTTCATGGACTGAAGTGGGAATTGCTTTAATTGCCAGTGACTTTGGCCCAAGAAAGTTTGAGGAACAACAGAATGAGATACTAATAAACGGACTCAAGAATGCAAATCACCGGACCCAAGGGCATGTGTGAATTCTAAGTGTGTGGTCCCCACAGGTCTGGAGTAGAAGAGCATGATTTAAAGGATAATTCCTTCTGTGGGTCTCTGCTTCTCTGTCCTGCTCCCAGAGAGTCACTTGGGACCTCTCCAGGCTGTGCTCACAGAGACCCCTAGGGTGTTCCGTGTCACAGAGGTTCCCATCCACTGTGACTATGGGCTTTCCTTCCCAGCCAGTAGGTGACACGGGGATCGGGCCTCTATCCTTCGTGCTCACCACAGCGTAGGAGATGAGTGTCCCATCAAGCACTGTGCCTGGTTGGTAGAAGTACTCAATAAACAGCAAGTGAATAAATGACCCCCCGCCCCGCAAAAAAAAAAAGGGGGGGGGACTTCCGCCAAGATGGCGGCGTAGGTGGTCGCACTCGCTGCCCGCACATCCAGAGTGTCTAAACAACGAACGCAGTAGCGAAAAATTAAACAACCAGAACGGACAGAATCGAACTGAAGGGAAGTCCGACACCCAGGAGGTAGGAGAAGACGAACATCCAGGCCGGTAAGCGGGGCAGTACCGGGCGGAGGAATGGAGTGAGAGGCAGCTCTCACGGAGGGACTCACGCCACCAGTGCCTGAACAGGGTGCGACCCCTAACAACAGGTGAATCTTGCAAGCCAGTGATGCTGCCGGAGAGAGGCCAGGGCTGAGCCAGCAGAACCGAGTCTGGCAGAAAAGGCGGTGGGGAACTGGGGAGCGGAAGAGTGACGGGAGCCCCCGGTGATCGGAGGCTGCCATTGCTTCCTCCCAGGCCCCGCCCCCAGAGGCAACGTCATCCAAAAAGAGACCCAGGTTGCAGGCACCTGCCAGCCGACAAGTGCACCGAGATAAAAAGAATGAAAATGGCCAAAATGAAAGATCAGAACAAATTACAACTAACGGATGACGACATAGTCAACCTATCAGATGCGCAATTTAAAATGCTTGTAATCAAATTGTTAACAAAACTGGAAGATAGGTGGATGCAAATAGTTGAACAGATGAAGAATACGATAAGGATAATGGAGGAAG
>PVJI01024165.1:0-22378 GCA_004026765.1 Micronycteris hirsuta
TTTATTTAAGGATCGCGGGTATATATACTGGTTGGCTGAGGGGCGTTGCTGGAGAAGCTCGGTGGAGTCGTGGGTCTTACTGATTGGTCCTCTTGCTCTAGGGGCTATATGCCTTTTATGGGCAACGGGGAGCTTATTGGCGACAGGGCTGTTGCACATGCGCAGTGCTATTGTTTTGCTGATGCCGGGATCCCAACAGTTATTGGTGTGGAAAAACCCACACATTTGTTGCCAGATGTTGTGAACCAAAAGAAGTTCAGAGTTACAAATCAACTACCTCCCGCCCCATGGGGTCTCTTCCATTTCATCTATTCTGTATCTCCCGAGCCCAGGGTAGGTGGTGGTGGCGTGCCATCGTCCAATGAAGCCAGACCCCCAGCTTCGCCTCATCCGCACCCTCATTCTCCTCTTCTTGATCTGTTCCCAGGGGCCTCCACTCCTGCCCGTGGCCTGAACTACTCCCAGCATCCTGCTTGCTGGACCCCTCTTGCTCCTCCCTTGCTAAAATTCCCAATTGCTCCTTGTATTATTCTTTTACTGGCTCATCCTGGGAAATGTTTCAATTGGTCTAGCCTGGTCCCTGCATGGAACTCAGAAAGTCAGTAACTTGGTCTCCTTTATCTACAGGGGCCCAGCAGCAAACACACCACCGCAGCTTTCTCCAGGAACCCTCATGGACCTTTGGGCAGGTTGGCCTGCAGGCAGCCAGCCAGGCGAGATGCACAGGCTGAAGGCCCGGCAGCCTGTGGATACCCCGTTTATCACACCACCAGCCACCACTGTTCTTGCGCCTTTCACATATCAGTCCCTTTCAAATACCTGCCATCCTCGGCCTAAAAGCATTGAGAGCAGGTAAACAGGAAAAATATAGGAAGCAGGAGCCCCGAAGGAAAACAACCGGCCTGTGTAACAATTAACATCCGCCCACTCAGCCTCCGCCGCGGCCGCACTAGTCAAATGCTTTCGATGCCTTAAAATTTCCAAATCACTTCAAGCGACTTGGGTGACATGTTCATGCCAAAAACGGATTCAGAAGCAACATTCCCCAGATGTCTCCAGTTACAGGAAGCCAGATTTCTTATTTTCAGCATGTGAGAAAAGTATAAATCCTGAGGCTGGAGGAGTTTCAGCCAAGAAGTGCCCCCGGGTTAAGAGCAAAACCAATTGCACAACCTCCAAGGAATGCGCGTCTCCGATCCCAGGCCTCCCAGAAATCTTTGCGCCTGACTTTTCTAAATCACCGACTCCTGGGCTAGGAGATCTAAAGAAAGACAAACATGGGCCACACAACAGTCTTTTCATTCCAATCATAGAAATTTTCATGATGAAGTGAGTCTTTCTGTTTGCTTTAAAACACTCCAGTTTGGAGGGGGTTGGGGAATGGGAGAAAGGGAGATAAATTAAAAAGTTAGCAAGATACTGCTAATTCTCTTGAAGCTAGGTGATAAATATATGGGGTTCATACTACCATTCTCTCTACTTTTGTATGTGTTTGAATTTCTTTATAATAAAAAATCTGAAAGATGCCACGGGAAATCAGTCCTCAGCTGCCTTTTCATCCAGAGTCACATTAGTTATGTATGCAGCAATTAGTCAAGGTCATCAGGCACAGGCAAGTGAGCACAGAGTTCCTCTCTTGCAGGCAATGTATACATCCTGTCATTTTTTAACCTCACTAATTAAAATGAATAGTAATGTAGATACCCTACAAGAAAGAATTATCAAATCATGGCTGTCGTTTTTACACATCCAAATGATTCATCAACTCTGCATTTATTCAACACAAATCTTTAGTGAACTTACAATGTGGCAAGAATATACAAAAGTAAAGCTCGAAGCGATGATCTGAGGTCCAGCTTCACTTTACATGATGTGCAACTTCTTATTGAAGCCTTTTGCACCGCCTCTGAAAAAGAAAGACTGCTATAAGAATTAGATGCGGGGATGCTTACCAAGCAACTAGCACAGTGCCTGATAGGAGTGAAACCAATGGCAGATCTCCGCTTGCAACCACTCCCTGGCCTGGGAGCGGGGCCCTGGGCCAGTCTGCCTGGGAAGACAGACCGCGACAGAATCCAGCTGCGACAGAATCAGTTTCTTCCGTCCACTTTTGAGTGATGACATTATTGACACTTCCACACACAGGAGCCCACAACCTCACAGGGGAATTTTCAAGTAGTTATCTGCTGCATTTTTTTCAATTTCAGAAATCATAAATGCTTCTGGTAGGAAGATTGGACAAGACAGAAATGAATAAGGAAGAAAAGCAAAAATATCCGTAAGTCCACCAGCCAGAAATAAGCACAGGGGGAAGACATAGTTTATTAACTAACCTAATGGGTATTCTCACCCTTTCCCCGTTGCCACCTCCACTCTGCAGACTGCCAAGCTAAAAATTCATGTCCCCAGGGCCCTTTAGCTGGGCACAGCCACAGGACACAGAGGCATAGGACACTGTAGCTGGGGAAAGTCAAATGCACCTAAGCAGAAATGTGCTGGGCACCTCGGTAGGGTCTTGATGATCCTAATAAAAGGAACAGATGCTGCAGGCACAGTGTTACTCCCCTTCTTCCTTCCTGCCTCAAATGTGGACACGATGCCTGGAGCTGGGGCAGCCATCGTGTGACCATGAAGAAAAGAGAGTGGCAGGGATACCCCCCTGACCTCACCAAGCAGCTGACCCCAGGCCCTCAGACTTCCAGACTACTTGTGAGAGAAAAATAAGCCCCTTGGGGCTATGGCACCATAAATGAGGCTTTTGGTCCCTTGGAGCTAAAAGCATCCCCAATTCATGCACCACTTGTTAAGATTATTTTGGTGTTCTCCATGCGAGGCTTAACAGAGTTGAGAGATCTCACATATAATTTTACACTCTGCATTTTTCATATGCCATTAAACCATGAGGATTTTCTCACATCACCAAAAAGCATTCCAAAACCCCATTTTAGTGTTTCTCTGTTACATAGTTATGTACCATTCCCCTATTGCTAGAAATAGTTTCCAATTTTTCACTATTGTAAATAAAACTGGGATGGACATCCTTTTATGCAGATTAAAAAAAAGTATTTGCTTGCATCTCTGAAAAATTCTCTAGGATAGACTGTAGGAGAGAAATTACTGGGTCAAAGGGCATGAACTACGAGATTGAAAACAAGCTCCACGGCAAAAATGGAAACCAGCAACCAGGATGGCAGCTGGCCTTCCCCTCAGGTCAGAAGTTAGCCCATCAGCCAACACGTGGTTACTGAGTTGCTAATTCATTCCAGGCCCTGGCGATACAGTGACGACCCATACAGACATGGGCCCTGCCCACCTGAGAAACGCCATTTAGCAGATGGCTCCCCAGAGAGATGGCTGGCTTCACTGGACCGTGGCCAGCTGACGAAAGGACGGGCTCACCGTTAAAGTTAGGCAGTAAAAGGCAACGGAGGAACGTATTTGTGATCTGCGTGGAGGCTCTGAGGGTAATCTGCGTAATATACCATCACAACCCAGGACCGGGACGCATGCACCATTCTCAAAACTGATGCTGCAAAAAAAGTATTGAGATGCGTGGAAAGTTGTTCAGAATGTTCAGAACAGATTTTAAAAATCAAAAGGCAGATTTCGAACAGTATACAGATGGTGATTTTATTTTACTAAAAGGAAAGCTTTATCTTTTAGAAGACTAGAAGAACAAACATCCAAATGTTAGTGAATTCTCTGGATGGTGGAACTGCAACTCATGTTTATTCTCTTATCTGTATTTTCAAAATCTTTATAATAAAGTTGCCTTATGTATATATATTTTTTAAGAGATTTTACTTATTTATTTTCAGAGAGAGGGAAGGGAGGGAGACAGAGAGGGAGAGAAACATCGATGTGTGGTTGCCTCTCGCACGCCCGCTACTGGGGACCTGGCCCGCAACCTGGGCCTGTGCCCTGAGTGGGAACCAAACCAGTGACCAACCCGTTTGCAGGCAGGCACACAATCCACTGAGCCACACCAGGGCTTGATCATCTTGATACCTGATGCCTTCCTGGCATTGGGCAAATGGGAGAATGTAAAAAAAAATCTTTGCTGGCAACAGAGAGTTAAACAGAAGCCAAAAAAGCAGTCATCAACTTCAGGGACCTGGCCTGGGTGAAGTGTCCCTTTAGACTCAGAATGAATGGCCAGGAACTGGGGCCTTGTGGTAGGCCATTGCGGGGTTGCATGTAACCCCCTTACCAGCTCCATGACGGGGGGTACTTTTATAATTCCCTGTTCGGTTTATCTGAGAAATTCATTCATTTCAAAAACGTGTGTTGAGCTCCTCTGGCCAGTCAGGCACTGTTCTAGGCACTGGGGGCTCTATCCTGGTGGAAGGGGGATAACGAGCATGTGAGCAAATGAATAATATCATCGGGTACATTCCCCAAATCAGAGAAAACAAGGCATCGAGCAGAAACTTGTACACTTCAAAGGAGCACTATTCACAACAGCCAAAAGGTAAAAACTCACAAGTGTTTATCGACAGATGAATGGATAAGCAAAATGTAGTATATACATACAATGGAATATTATCTATGCTTTAAAAGGAATAAAATTCTGATGCATGCTATAACATAGATGAGACCTGAAAGCCAGACACAAAAGGACAAATATCGCACTTACTCCACGTGTAAGAGGAACCTAGAATAGGCAAATCCATGAAGATAAAAAGTAGGAGAGAGGTCACGGAGGGCTGGGAGGAGGAGGGAGCGGGGAGTTCCTGTTTAGTGGGCGTCGAGCTTCTATCTGGAATGATGAAAACTTCTGGAAATAGACAGCAGTGATGGTTACACAGCATTGTGAATATACAATACCACTGACGTGCACGCTTTAAAAAATGGTAAAATATCGGTCTGCAGGGAGAGAAGTCTAACCCACCACGTGGTAAATATGCGTGCTTTCTGTGGGCAGACCCAAAAAGAAATCTGCCCAAGAGTTTCCTGCCAGAAGCCAGGTGACCTCCGAGCAAAGAGGCTGGCCCTCAGACCCTCAGACGCAGAAGCCGAGCCGAGGCGAGGTGGGGTGGCCAAACACAGGAGGCCTCCGTCCTGCACTCCCTGGAACTGCAGGCAGCGATCCCCAGGGAGCGGACCTCAAAAAAATCCACAAAAATCAGCTCACAAGTCATCCTTGGACTTCCACCATACCTCCAGGCACCCATGCCAGATTACTACCAAAGCCACCAAGGAAGACCTTTCCTTCCCCCTCCCCCAGCCCTGGGGAGACCCAAAACAGCAGTGTGGGAGAGAGGGTCGCGATGGCGGAAGAATCAGAGAAGATGCCTACTGGACATTGTCTCCGCCCCCAGGATCCTGAGCCTGGGGAAAGGGAAACTCAATTGGATGAGAGTCTGCCGTTTTTATCTCAGCCTGGACTGGACCTTTTTTTCACCCTGTCTGCCAAACCCACAATGAGGGTGAGGCCCTAAAGACAGTGAGTGATGAAGCCCATGTCTCTCAGTCCCTTCCTGCACCTCCAAATGACGTTTATTCAATTTCCTGAGGCTGATTCCTGTCAGTGCTCTTTCATAATTAAATAACGTGGGGTCTCTTCCTGGAAGAATTAAAGCTCTGTTACGTACAAATACTGTTTCTGCCACTGTTGCTAAGAAACTCTTTGACGTTATTAATCTCCACTGGAGACCAACTCCGTCCATTTCAAGCAACAGAGGTGCTCGTTTCACTTGGAAGGCTGTTTTTAAACATCTCAAAATTCTTCCTGATTCAACACAGTTTATATTGTCTCTGTGATTCCCCAGAGTTCAGACGCAATTTAATTTTTTTTTCCTAAAAGGTGAGTTTAGCTAAAATATGTGCCACTAAAAATATTAAATGGTCTAAATTATTCTTCTTTGGGTAATAACCATTGCAGAAACTCCAACAGGTAAATTAATCTGAGCTCATACCATCTTGTCAGAAGAAGACACATAAAAAATAATTCTGATTTACCCCATTATGGAAGGAAGGAAGGCAGGCAGACTAGGAGACAGAAACCACATCAGAGATGTGAACAGAGAGAGTTTAAGGTAAAGAATTGTTAACGATGTATAAAGTTGTTCACTTGGTAACTAAACGGTAAAAGGAGAAGACTAAGCTCTCACAGAGGGAGCAAGTGCAGGAAACAGCTAAGCACACCAGGGCAGGACGAACAAAGGGAGGAGTTGAAACTGAGAAACTCAGAGGCGAGTCCTGCAGAAGTGAAACTCAGACCCCTAAGGAGAAGGCGCTGCTTGGCTGGTGCTGGTGCTGGTGAGGGTGATGCCTGCAGATGCTTTTGCTGCTAGAAGTGTCAACTGCTGGCGTAAGATCTGTTGCTGGGGAGACCCTGATAGGAACAGGAAACAAACTGGAGGGAGCAAGTCCCTTCTTCCTCCTCCACCATCCTTGCAGCCTCCTTGAGCATCATCTATCTGCCGAGTCCAACGGGGACCAGCTGGAGGAGCAGAAATGTAGTTTGCAGAGTGGAAGCCATAACTTGTAAGTGGCACAATAATAAATGGATAAATTATGTTCGAAAATGGTAAGGGTAATGCGGGGGAGAGCAGGTAAAAAGGGTTGGGAGTGTTACATTTTAAATAGGGTGATCAGGGCGGGCCTCACTGAGAAGGTGACATCTGAGCTGTCATTAGAGTCAGGAGGTGTACGGCTGGTCTAACAATGGCGCCATTCACTGTGCCCTCCAGGCAGCTACTGCACTTCCAGCAAAATTCACTCCTTCAGGCTTTTCTCCCCCAGACTGATATTTTAGAGGCAGAAATGCTCATATTTCTCACCTTTCCCTTCCCAATCCTATGTAAACAGGCTCTGAACTGACTCTCCGGAACGTGGACTCACAAAAATCTTTCCAAAAACTGAAAAGATACCTCATCTGAGGGGCTTATCACAGGTGGAGTCCCCTGGCATGACTGCATAGGCCAAGAGCATTCTAGAGAAAGCTTCTTCCCTAAAACTAAGACTTGCCAAGTATAAACACACACACACACGCACACGCACACGTACACAACAGGCATTCGTAAGGCCAGGAGGACACCGATGCCCAGGCTGGGAATAGCAAATTGGTGAAAGCTACCCAGTTATCTCAGAAGCCATTGTAGATAATTGGCATATTTCACTGCACAAAATACAATGGCTTTTAGATAAAAACTTAAAGCCTTCACTGAAATACTAACTAAAACCACAAAGAAATGCCACAACACACCGTGGGAATGGCTACATTAAATAGACTGACAATGAATGACAAGTGCTCTCAAGGACTTGGAGGGACCGAAATGCTCATCTCTTGCTGGTAGGAGAATAAATGGTGCAGCCTCTTTGGAAATCTGTTCATATATTTAGTTTCAGAATTTTCTAAAGCTAAATATATGACTATCTTCTCTTTCAGCAAGTCCAGTTCTAAGTATTCAAGAGAAATAACCGCACAAAAAGACATGTACCAGAATGTTTTGCATAAGAGCCAATGACTGGAAACAATTCGAATTATCAACAGATGAACAGACAAATAAAAAGTGGTAGTCGTACAATAGAATAATACTGGATAGCAACAACTAAACAGCTCTTTTTTTTTAAAGATTTTATTTATTTATTTTTAGAGAGAGAGGAAGGAAGGAGAAAGAGAAGGAGAGAAACATCAATGCGTGGTTGCCTCTTGCACACCCCCCACTGGGGACCTGGCCCGAAACCCAGGCGTATGCCCTGACTGGGAATCGAACCGGTGACCCTTTGGTTCACAGGCTGGCACTCAATCCACTGAGCCACACCAGCCAGGGCAACAAAACAGCTCTTTGCACACTCAACAATATGGATGAATCTCAAAGACAGAAGACTGAACAAAAGGAGCCACACACAAGAACATACACTGTATGTACAAGAACAGGCAAAGCTGATGATAACGGAAGTCAGAATCGTGGTTACCTCCAGGGAGGGGTGGCATACACTCGGAAGAGGCATAAGGAAGTTCTCTGGGTTGCTGAAAACACTGTCCATCTTGATTTGGGTTATGGTCACATGGATGTGTTCCTATCCAAAAATCTATCAAGCGCTTAGGATTAGCGCAGGCTATGAATTTGGCAATATGTGTCTAACCCTTCAAAGAAAAATTAAAGCAGGGCGGCAGGGAGGCAAGGGTCCTTCCCAAGGATGCACGGTAAGAAGACACGGGGTCTATAATTACCTGCTGATTGCTCAAACAGGACGTGTCAAATCCATCAACTAGGATGCAGCTTCTAAGTCAAGATAAACACAACAGGACAAACCAATTACAAACAAAATTCAAGCTGATGTAAAAACCTTTAATGTTGATACTAGTCAACTATACAAACTGGTCAAGTAAGTGCCCTTGAGGGATGCTAAGAAGAAAAATCCTTATGCTAAAAATTTGTCCTGTTAGTTTCATGTCTATGTTTCCTCTTTTATGACAAATTATGAGGCTCTGAATCTTCCTATGGACAAATAAAACAGGTCCTAATTTAAAAGACAGGCATACAAATACACACACACACACACACCCATATATACACACATACACATATATATATATGAATCAAAATGGTTCTGGTATAATGCTGACCCAACGATAATTTGACAGTTGCTTTTTTAGAATAATAGAGGAGAGCGTGGAAGTTTGGCTGGTTCTCAGTATTTAGGCAAACATTTAAAATAATCATGCTTTTCTAGCTCCACAGTAAAATAGGAATATCTGAAACCCCTGTCCACAATGACGACAAAAGCCGGTTCACTAACTGCAGGGCATCTTTCAAACAGCTGGCCAACTAGCCCAGTTTTCCCTCTTTAAGACAGTTCCGGAGATAGAAAAAGCATTTGATTTTGCCACTAAATAAAGAACACACAGTTCAACATTGTAGTTTACCTGGATTAGCTGTGGCATAGCCATACCTTTTAATATTGTGTAGCACTTAAAAATCACGCAGTAGAAGTTTACTTATCGACATGACCATTAAACATACAAAAAGATGCTCAACTTCATAGAAAATCAAACAAATGTACACTTAAACCTAGAGATACACATGTCGTGGGATTATCTGTAGTGAGAGAAAAAGGAACCTAGGAACGGCCTCAATGTCCATCCACAGGGGAACAATTGAGTAAGTGATGGTGTAGGACCCAGACACCGTGGGTCGCTACGTAGCCATGAAGAGAATGGAGTAGATCTATATGCATTGACAAGACGTGTATTACATGCAATGAATAGTGTGTGTAGAGAAGCTTTTCCACCTAAATTTCATTGTCTACAGATCGGCAGACATTAAAACTCCAGAAAAAAGAACGCCAACTCTTCCCTCCACCAACGGATGGCGTCGGCTAGAGCGACAGGAGGTTTTACACTCACCAGTGTGGACGGACGGCACACGGTCCATTACCCTATTGTGTTGCGGTCCCTGTGCCCAAGGAATCTTCCATACATTATCCACCCCATAATAGCCAATAAGCGTAAAGCCAGTGAGCATCTCGAAAGCACTGGTAAGAGGCAATTATGAAAGAAACAAATGTAGAAATAATATTTACTTTGAAAATGGGGAGAAAATGAGGAAACTAAGGTTACATGTGTATATGGAAGGAAGTGCCACAGTGGGAACAGTTTTTTGGGTTTTTAAAAATATTTTATTTACTTATTTATTTTTAGAGAGAGGGGAAGGGAGGGAGAAAGAGAGGGAGAGATACATCAATGTGTGGTTGCCTCTCACGTGGCACCCACTGGGGACCTGGCCTGCAACCCAGGCACATGCCCTGACTGGGAATTGAACTGGTGACCCTTTGGTTCACAGCCCACACTTAATCCACTGAGCTACACCAGCCAGGGCGCAGTGGGAACAGTCTTAAAAGACTAAAAATAAAGCCTGTACTGTGGGAAAAGATCTATGCTTATGCAGTCAAGAGTAAGCAGGGAAAAGGAAAAGTGAAACTGATGAAAGGGGAAAACTTTCAGTCCGTGTGGCTAAATTACAAGAATCAAATCAGGTATCTATCAGCTAATGTCTGAGTAAGTAGTGGGAAGAGTCCAAGTTTAAGTCCAAATGTAGGTCAGCCTGACGAATTTAATGAGAGGGAAGTAGATGAGCCCCAGGACTACAAGCACCCCCACCCCCAGATAACCCCAGGTTACTGGGGGCTCCCCCCACCTGCTCAAAAGTCTCCTCCCCAGGCTGCAGCTACCTACCTAACACATCCAGGTTCAAAACAGCCTCCGCCTACAGGCGGAGCGGCCAGGCATGGAGGAGAAGGGCGGCCTCACAGTTATTTTCCGTTGATTCTGGAATGTGTGTTTTCCTCTGGCTTCAAGAGTTCCTCCAGAGTTGATTTTAAGGAAGAGATCAATCCAAGCTAGTTCAACATCTAAAATGTGGGAGCTCACTGTGTCTTTTAAAACTGTGTTGTAAATTATTGTTGAAGTACCGTTTGCATGCAGAAAAATGCACAAGGCTTAAGCGTACAGTTTGATGAGTTTGGACAAATACATAAAACAAGAACACCAACACCTAAAACAAGACGTGAGACAGTGTTACCAACGCAGAAGCTTTCTTCATGAACCTGCACGAACCTTTGCCAGTCAAGCCGCTTCAGAGGTGGGCACCTTTCGGAGTTTTACAAGCATATGCTAGTTTCTACCTGATCGATGGAATTATACAGTATTATTCTTTGGTATCTTGCTTCTTTCACTCAGCCCTAAATATATTTTTAAATCTTAAAAGAAAAGTTTCCCTTTGAACATAGGTCAGAGGGTGGCTGAACTCATTTAGCTGAAGTCCTTGTATCAACAAAGTACCGTTTACTCTGGGGGTACCCACTTCAGTTATCTGGGGAAAAAATGCCTAAAACCAACAATTTGTCTTAACACGAAAATATATAAGGAAGCGTAATTGACTGCAAATAATGTAGCAAATGTTGAGTCCCCATTTAAAATTGAATATCCCTTGAAATCCAGGTTTGAAATTGTTGCTCTTGGTCCCCAAGGGGCAGGCAGGCTGGATTCTCAACTTCATGCCGTTTCCAGCTCTCTCCCCCACAATGGAGCTTCCTTAATTTCCCAAAAGTCTGATCTCCCCCTAAAAAAGCCCCCTTATGCTTATCAAGTCCATGGGGAGACTTCCAAATCATATTCTATGTACTAGAATTTTCTTTTCAGCATTTATTTTTCTCCTCGAAAGAACCTTTTCCCTCCTGCTGGAAAAAATGAAAAAGAATCCTTTCATTTAAGAGGTCAGCGACCATGACCTCCAGAAATGGTTCCCAACAAAAAGATGTGTGGGTGAACAGAAATCTCTAAGAATTGTCACAGTAGCACACCAGAGTTTGTATCTGTGCTTTGCATGCACAAATGAGGTCCATCAACAGATCGATCGTGGCTTTGAGGTTAGTGAGCCAGGACAAGGGGAACAGGGAAACTGAGACAGATGGTTACCCCAGCGGTTTGTAGCCATCTAGCAAATCCTATCTTCCCTAAACCAAGGACATTTAAGAGTAAATGGTTTACACTTCTCCTCCCCAACCAGGGGGTAAACAGCTTAACTCACTCTACTCAGAGAGATAGCAAATCAGATTAGTGCCATTTGCCAACCATGCCCATGGACAGGTGAAGTTATGGGAAGAAGTCTCATTTTGGCACATCAGCATAAAACTGATGACTATTCTATTGAGATCCTCCCCTAACACCTCCCCTAAATTCCCAGCTTTTAAAATTCCTCAAAATGAAGACTCCCGCCAGTGGCAGTTTGAACCTGTCCCCAAGGCCCCCTTTTCTCTGACTTATTAGTGAGCCAAAGCAGCCCAGCCCAGGCTTATTTCCCCATCTAGTCCCTCTTCTGTTGCTTCCACTGTCCCCAGCTTTAATAGACATACTCTAAAAGTCACCAGGACTCACCTTGGCTGATGTGGCTCCGTGGGTTCAGTGCCATCCCAAGAACCGAAAGCTTGCTGGTTTCAATTCCCGGCCAGGGCACATGCTTGGGTTGCCGGCCAGGTCCCCAGCTGGGGCGTGAGAGAGGCAACCAAAATTTGTCTTGCTCGTTGATGTTTATCTCTCTCTGTCTTTCTCCCTCCCTTCCCCTCTCTCTAAAAATAAATGAAGTCTTTTAAAAAAATAAAATAAATCATCTGGACTCGCGCTGTGAGGTCTTTCCTACATGAAGTCAAGAACCCACGCACTACAGGCCACCCTGAGCAGACCTGCTTGGGGTCCCCAGTCCCGTAATATTTTCAACAGCTAAAGTGTGTCAAAGGGCAGGACCCCATCTGCCTCCTCCTGGGGTTCCTGGTCCCCTCCTCTCTCTCTCCAGGGGGTGCCTCATGTTCTCTGCCCCGCATCAATTTGCTCCCAACTGCACACGTGGCTGTCCCTCTTGGGCCCCCATGTTTCCCTATAGTGGTCCCTAATGTACCTTCAAATGCTGCCCAAGGCACCAGTCCCATTGGCCGGCCCTCCAGCACGGCGTCATCCCGTTGACCTGGACACACGGCTCACTGCCATTGCCCCTCATCCAGGCAGCAGCTTAGAGTAGTTTCTCCACGGCCACGGCCAACCCCTTAGCAACCGCCAAAGATAAACAAAGCTGGGCATGAGTTCAAACAGCAAAAATAGATTTTTCTCAGGAACTACTGATAGTTTGGAAATTGCTGAGCTCCATTCCAATTGGCAAAGGGCATTTTGAAGGGAAAATGAGAGAGCTGGGGGAGTAAGAGACTGGGAGACCGGGGCCCTCTCCTTCCCGATGGCTACGTTTCAAAGGAAGGGCTCTCAGGCCCTTAGGAACGACCCTCCTGAGTTGTAAGAGATGCACATAAATCTCAAGGGGACAGAGGAAGGAATTGCAAGCCTTTTCTAGTAGATGCACTAAGGGAAGGAAGTCAGAGGCCTCTGTCAGATGTTGTCTAGAACAAACAATAAATTCTTTCGACAATCTTGAGCTTTAGCAAATTAGAACTCAAAAGGGGCTGGGTGCTCCCAAGGGCACCGCCTTAGGCTGCTAGAAGCCCTGCTGCGCTTGGTCAGGTCTTGGGTGCAGGGATTTGGACAGTGTTCCTGCAGTTCTCACTACCCATCACCCAGACACCCACCCTTGGGCTACTGAGCTTACCCCTTCCGCCTCTTGCCTGCCTCCACCAACCTCTGTGCTTGCCCACAAGCGGCCAGTGCGCCACCACCACCTGCCACCCACCCATATACCTGACCCTGCTGCTTGTCCGTCTGCTGGGGACAGGGGAAGGACTCCAGATATCACAACTCTCTCAGCTTTTACGCCCAGGGCACGCTCCTGGGCATAACCGTGAGCCGCCATCACTGTGCTCTGGTTGCAGCCTCACCCAGTGAGAGAGCCACCGCCCTCATCTCAACCAAGACCCCAGATCTGGGCTTACAGTGGCCAGAGTCCTTCCTCCCCACTGTCGCCCCTCCCTGGAGCACAATCCACCCCCCCCACCCCAACCCCACCCCTCCCCCCACTAAATATGCTCAAATAAATTCTATCCCCAAGTGAGAGCGAAGTTCACATTTTTCCACCCCATGGGCTCCTAGGCCTGTGTGAATAAACAGCTCTAATCATGCTGGAGGATATTATTTTACATTGTTACTAATGAGGATGGTGCTCCTGAATCCTCCCCCTCTCCAAGAAGCAGCTAGTGCAAGTAAAGCTCTCTCCCTGGAAGCGAGGGACCAGGGAGGATACAGCAGAACAGAGTCCATTCTTAGCTTATGAGTTTCAAAATAGACCTTTGAAATTTATGGTGGGGCTATATTTGAAAAAAGGGAAGGGGGAGAGAAAGGGGGAAAGGTGTTGAATTTTAGAATCTAAGTCACGAAAGAGTTAGAACATAAAACGTGTGTCTCGATACATTCAGAAGAATGTGCAATCAAGTAAGAGCGTTTCTTCCAGCCCCAGGATTGAGAGGGAAGCTCGGGATTGAGAGGGAGCAGCGAAGCTTGGCGGAGCTGTGTCACTGCTCCCTGCTGTCCTCCATCCCTGGCCCATTCCTGAGAACGGGAAAGGCAATGGAACCTGCAGAGGCTCCCTGAGGACCCAGGAGCAGAGAAAACCAGAGGCAGACGCGCCCCCTGGAGGCACATGCAGCTCCAGCTTTGGGCGCCTCACCTGCAGAGGCCCCTTCCCAAGTCCTATACCTGCTTTTATATTAATAATTTTTAAATTTGCTTTAGAGAGGGCCCCCAGAACTGTACAAGCTCCGGGATCTGCCCCCTGAGGGGCCCTGGGCCTCACTCCTGAGCTGAGCCTGGGGAAGCAACAGGCCTCAGAGGACCTGGGCCTGCCCCACGAAGAAGCCCAGACTAGCCTTCTGGAGGATAAGACCAAGGAGCAGTGCCTCATCCCGGCTGAGGCCCCCACCAACCTGCCAGGTGACTGCAGGTAGAGAGTGACCCCAGACAAGACCTGCAGAAGAACCAACGCCCCATCCTCCCCCCGCCCCCCAGCCCAACCCAGCTCAAACACTGACCCACAGAAGCCTGAGCAAACTGAATGATTGTTGTTATAAGCCACTGATAAACTTGAGAATGGTTTCCTACACGGAAATAGATGACTGATACAGTGAAGTGAATTTGGGCAAAATGTTTATTAGGTAAAAGAAATAAATAACAACCATTTCAATAGCATGAGTCTTATGTTTGTAAAGATGAATATACCTCCATATTCTTTGCACATGCAGAGAAAATGTCTGGAAGATCACCTTCCATATGTTTGAGTGTTTACAGATGTGCGTTACACTTAACATAAAAGGAAATTCACTGAATACTTGGGTATGTCCCAGGCACTGTGCCAGGCCTTAAGATAAAAAACATGAGCTTGACACTGTCCTCGTCCTTGGAAAGCTCCCAGCCTAACAGTGACAAACATGCAAACAGACCAGCCACCTGTGGTAGCAATCTGTGCAGCGAGCAGGAAAGCACAAAGAAACCAGCAGCTTCATGGGGCAGGGTGGGGAATGAGCACAGCAGGACAGGTTGAAGAAGTTCACCAAGGACACTCAGAAAAAAGTAAATGCTGATTAAATAAAATGTGAAAGGACTTGAAAGTAGGGGCAGAGAGGGTGGCAATTCCCTTCTGTAAACTTCAAATCTTCATCACAAAAGTGAGGGAATTGGGCCCTGGCTGGTGTGGTTCAGTGGACCAAGTGCCAGCCTGTGAACCAAAAAGTCACCAGTTCAAATCCCACTCAGGACACATGCCCAGGTTGTGGGTCAGGTCCACAGTTAGGGGCGTGTGAGAGGCAACCTATTGATATCTCTCTCACACATTGCTCTCTCTCTCCCTCTCTTTCTTCCTCTCTCCCCTTCTCTCTAAAAATAAATAATTTTTTTTAAAATGAGGGAATTGGACTTAATTATCTTGGGGGCCACTTCCAGTTCTGAAACTCTGGCATAGTCCTCACACAGTGAACATTACAAAACTAATCACATATCTGGGGGAGCTCGACATGTGGGTGGGCACAGCTATAAATCAGAACTAAGGGGTGTGAGTTTCTTAAACAGACTTCTAAAGACAAATATTGTTTTGTGCTTCTGTGATTCAAATGCCACATATGTGGATTTCAGATGTCAGGTGCAGGGGAGGAAAAAAGCTACTTATAGCTACTTAAGTACTCAGTCGGGGCTCTGTAACAAAAGACAGATTAACAAGAGCAGAACAAACAGAACTTTGTTAACATGTATATCTCACGTGTACGTAGGAGAAACTCAGGGATGCATAACTCAAAGAGATGGCTTAGAACTCAGGCTTATGTAGCATCTTCAACAAAGAACAACACATTTGTAGAGAAATGGCAAGACACATAAAAGTGGTTTTAGGCTTCCAAGGTTGGCAAACTGGGTGGAGATAAATATATGGGGGAAAATGAATCAAGTAAGGTTTGTGTACAGATTCCTCTGGTGCCATCTCTGGGCTAAGAAGAGTCTAAAGTCATCTCCAGTAAATGAAGTTTTATATCCTGCCTTTCGGCAAAAAGGGAAAAGGTATAGCGAGCTCCTGCATTTGCTGTTTCTTAATTTCCTTCAACTCTAAATAATTATGTCAAAGAGGCATATTGTGGGGTGACATATTCTGGTTTCCTTCACAGGTTATGTGGACCAGCCATCCATCTGCAGGTGGAATCGCTGAAAAAAACTGGGAATTACAAAACAGAGGGATGTATCTTATTCTGGCAGCCGAGGCAAGCTCCTAGAGCCCCAGCAGGACCCTACAGAGCAAAGGAAAGAACACCGGAGTTAGTCAATCTGGATCCAGCTGGGTGATCTTGGGCAAATTATTCTCTCTCAAATTATTCTGTTTTTCCATTTAAATGTAACTTAAATGTAACTGCATCTCCTTGTATCTATGCAAGACTTAAAGGCAATCTCACACATAAGCACATTAAAACACACATATAAATGCCCAACTTCAAAAGCAAAACGAATATAATGAGTGTTTTTCCTGAAAGTTTTAAGGAGGGAATCACAGTGCGCATTACATAGCAAGACTTCCAAAAAGTCTTGGCTCTGTAAGAGAGGAAAAAGCATTATAATCCCTATTCCACTTCTGAGTTCTTGGCTGACACATCTGTCATAAAAGACAGATTAAAAGCAAAAAGCAAATACAAGCATACCTCATGTTTACATGGGAGATACTCAGGAAAAATTAATACCCCAAAGAGGTGGCTCCAGAATTCAGGATTAAATACCATTTTAATAGGGAAAGAGGAAAAGGGTTGGCCTCTCAGGGGAAAGTACGTGATTTTTAGGAAAGATAAATGGGCCCTCAGAGGAACATGGGGGAGGTAGTGTTCCTCTGAGGGGATGAGAGTGTGTGACACAGTTTGCTTGGGTGTGCTTTTCCCAGGGTGGGGGAGAATTCCCCCTCTCCACCCTTCTGTAGTGCTTACAGCTGGATTAGCAATAAAATAAAACTGACTCAACTAGATTAACAGGAGAAAAGCCAATTTAATGCTTGTGTACAAAAGAATCACAATATTATGCTTTCATAAAATGAGGCTCAATGAAATGATCGAACCAGGAAACGTTATACTTTTTAGACCAAAAAAAAGCAAAAAAAGTTGACCAGACAAAGAAAGTTGGTGCCCATTAGAAAGGCATCTAAACAAGGTTTGGGCATTTATTAATGAGGAATTGAAACAAAGTAATAAATTAGGACATAGGCAGTAAGATTTGATTTTACAGACTTTTCCGCTCTGAGTTGCTCAGCCCTAGCGATCAGGGGTGTTTTCCAGGTGGGTGCGGGGCGGTGCCTTTCTTTCACGTGGGAGATTTGTTTTCTGCATCCAAGGAGATAAGGGAAGGTCGAGCTGCCCTTCTGGCACTGGCTGCTAGTCAAGTAACTCTAGTTTTTAAGATTTTATTTACTTCTTTTTAGAGCAAGGGGAAGGGAGGGAAAAAGAGAGGAAAGAATTGAACCAGCAACCTTTCGCCTTGTGGGATGACATCTGCTGCCCTTCGACTCCTTCCTCAAATTCTCTATTAGCTGCCACAGGTGTTCCTCAATTAATCTCTTTTTCTCTCTCAGTTGCTGACACCTCTTCAAGCGTTACCCAAAGTCGGGCTGTCCCTCTCTTACGAACAGCGGTGACCTCACCTAACCTTCCTTCAAAGATTGTCTACAACTAATCATTAAAATACTCTTGGCCGAAAAAACGGAGGAGGAACACAAACCTCACTATGTTACTCTGAGGATTAAATGGGGTAAATATGACAAGGGCCCAGCACAGAGTGGCAAATATGTGTTCCTCTTTCTGACTTCCCTTCTCCTGGACAATAGTGGATAGACAGAAGAGGAGGGGAGGGAGGGAAAGAGAGAGAGAGAGAAGCAAGCTGCCCTAGGAGAACCACTGATCACTTAAAACTCAACTGTATGGAGACTTTTTAGCCTGTGCCCTGAGCCCTGTTTTGCGCCACCTGCTCCCCCGCATCTTCCCAAAGTCCCCACAGCCCTCCTTCACCCAGTTCCTTACCTGACTCTGACCCCACCGGTTCTCAGCTTCCTACCAGCAGGTGTGCGTGGACTTCCTTAAATAGTCAGGCACATTATTCACTGAAATAGGACCCTGCTCTCCTTCCTTGAAATCCCCTCTGTACCCAATTCACGAGGCATTAGTAATTCCAGTCCCTGTGAGCCAAAACCAATTGCACCCAGTTTCTTATCAAGTTCAACGTGCCTTTGCCATATGACCCAGCTGTTCCACTGCTGCTATTACCCAAGAGAAATAAAACTATATGTTTACACAAAGATTTATACACAACTATACCTAGCAACTTTATGGGTAATGATCAAAAACTGAAAACAACCCAAGTATCTATTACCCAGGGAACGGACAAACTGTGCTTACTCCGTACAATGGACCAGCCATGAAAAGGAGTGAACTCCTGACACAAGCAACCGCGCAGATGAATCTCAGAAATATTTTGCTGAGCAACAGACGCCCACCACCCAAAGTACACATGCGAGGGGTTTCCATCTATGTGAACTTCTATATTCTAAAACGCAAAACGAATCGGTGGTGACGGAGGTCAGCGGTGGGGGAGGGGGATGATGCAAAGCAACAGGAAGAAACTTGGCGGGTTGATGAAAAAGCTTTGTCTTCGTGGCAGCGGTTATTCCCCAAGTGTATCCATTATCAAAACTCAACAAACGGCACACTTTTTTTTTTGTAAACACTGTGAATAATGAGAAATGTGTGTGTATAAATGTCTAATACTAACTGAAAGTGATTCATTTTTTTAATTTTTAGTTTTTCCATAACAGTTGGCATTCAATATTATTTTATATTAGTTTCAGGTGTACCGCATAATGATATAATTTACTAAGTGATTCCCCTCCTCAAAAAAGTCTAGTACCCACCCGGCACATACGTAGTTATTACAGTATGATTGGCTGTATTCCCTATGCTTTCCTTTACATCCCCGTGACTGGTTTGTGACTACCAATCTGTACTTCTTAATCCCTTTACCTTTTTCACACAGCCTTTCAATCCCGCTTCCATCTGGCGACTATAGTTTGTTCTCTGTATCTATGAATCTGTTTCTGTTTTGTTTGTTCTTCGAACTGTACATTTTATTTTTTTTTCCTATGGTTTCTTTTTTTAAAAGATTTTAGGGAGAGGAGAAGGGAACGAGAAAGAGAGGGAGAGAAACACGCAAGAAATATATCGATTGGTTGTCTCTCACAGGCCCCCAAATGGGGACCTGGCCTGCAACCCAGGCATGTGCCCTGACTGGGAATTGAACCAGCAACCTTTCAGTTCGCAGGCTGGCACTCATCCCATTGAGCCACACCAGCCAGGGCAAACCGTATACTTTAAATGGGTGCATTTCATTGTATGCAAATTATATCTCAGCGAAGTTGGGCTTTTAGAAACTGTTCTGTTTCAGCCCATCTCTCAGAGGCAGGCCCTAAATATAACAACTGGATTGGAATTCAGGGCCCTGGAGCAGGCTCCCCAGAAGTCTCTCCCCAGTTTGCACAAATTCAAAGGCTGGAGGAAAGGAGTAGCTTTCCTAGCTCAATTCACGGAGCCACAGCTCATCCTGCTGCCTGCTGAGAGCAGGCCTGAACTATTTCAGGCCCAAGGGCAACATCCTTGAGACATTTCCGTCTGGAAAGAGCAGAAGATCACCATGGCAACCTGTCCCGGGCCCAGCCCTGGCGGGACTCCAAAGCACACAAATAAAGCCATTGGAATGTGGAACAGGGTTCAGGGCAGGGAAACTAGGAAGTTGCCAAGTTTTCATGAAAATCAACAATGTGAGGCCACCGCCCCTGGAAGGTGTCCGTAGGGGAGGGTCAGTGCCAGCCCAGGGACGACACACACTCACACACACACACTCACACACTGCTTAGAGGAGAGCAGCATCGCCTCTTGAAAAAGTTGGTCTGATGACATGAGAGCATGGGCTTTAGAGCCTGACGAACAGTGATTCCAGAGCCCACGGTCACTTCCCTGTCACTGCAGGCCAGTTTCTGAACTCGTTGTCCATAGGACCCACTCCTCCCCTCCTCCACATCTCTGCATAGAGGTCACCTTCTCCGTGAAGCCTTCCCTGATCACCTTAAATCAAAATGCAGCCTACCCCCCACCTCAAACTCCTGCTCTGTTTCTCTGTAGTGTAGTGCTTAGCATCACCCAACATACAATATATTTTACTTCTTTATCTGTTTATTGCCTTGTTCATGTGTCAATCAAGCATTAATGAATCAGAAGCTTTGCTAGAATTAAATAACAAAGTTTTATTCAAGGATCTTAAGCAAGTGAATCACAACTCAGGAAACACTGCTAGGCAATATGCAGCGTATTCTGAAGAAAAGAAGAGTTGAGAGTTTTTATAGTAAAAAGCACATATTTGAGGAGAATCAGTCCTGCATTCTTAGCTTCAGATTTGGTCCAAGATAGTGATCTGCCAGATGTCCAATGGGCTAGACACACGAACATTCTTTGCTCAGTTTTTCAGAAGGTTATCTGTAGAATTTAGATACCTCCAGGCATTGATACACAACTGAAAAGTTCACAGGTTTAAGGTCCCAGGCTAGTTGAAGTAAAATAAAATCATTTTCCTCATGTTCTAGTCCACTCTGGTTTTTGTCAGCTTGACTATAGTGACTCCATTTTGTTTCTGCACTCTATCCTCAAATGTCAGCTCCATGAGGGCAGAGATTTTTATTTGTTTTGTCCATGCTCTATCTCACATGCCTACGATGGGGCCCGGCATGTAATAGGTGTACAGGGAACATTACAGAACATGGACTTCTCTGAACATGTTTTCTCATCAGCAAAATGGGGATAATATTACTCCCATAAGGTTGACGTGAGGGTTAAAGGAGTGAGTTTAAGACTGTGAGTTAAGTGCCCAGCCCCTAGTGGGGGCACTAGTATCATTCACTGTTACAGCTTTTGTTTGGTGAGGCTTAATCACGAACAGGCCGCTCATTACCACCCTCTAGCACCTTGGTCCACATGTAAGAACAACTTTCACGCTTGCATTGGCAGCTCATATACTAAAAATTGGAACAATATGGAGAAGATTAGCATGGCCCCTTTGCAAGAAGGACACGTATTCGCGAAGCATACCTTATTTTTTCAAAGAAAAAAAAGAAAGAACAAATTTCATGGGGACTTACCTTGCCTCCCTGACCCCTGAGCCCAAGAATTTACCCATGTCCTAGGTCTGCAAAACCACTGATTTTTAAAGACAACGGAATCAGAGATTCAGTCCACAGTGGCTGAGTAAATGAACAAATTCATTCATTGGCAAACAAAATCCTCAAAAACGTAAAGGTGATTTGAACTGGCAGGAAGTATTTAACCTATAAAAGGAGAGGACAGGCATGTCTTGCATCCTTAACATGTACCAGGTGGCATGTGAGGCACCTGACATGTCTTGAGTTCTATTTTTCTTTAATTCCTCACAAGGAAGGAATCTGAGAATGAAGAAACTGAAGCCAAGAGGTCAGGACACCAGCAGGAGACCTCACAGCATTAAGTAGCATTTCAGGAGTTGAACCCACAGCTGATGAAGCCCCAAAGCCTGTGTCTCTGCTGTCTCAGCTGAACTTCTTTGGAAACTCACTTGGTAGAAGACCTCTCTGCCAAGCTAGGAAGTTTGGATATACTCTGTAGGCAATTCTAAAAAAAAAAAAAAGCAGCTGAATATAAATATATATACAGGAACTAGGACTTCTGCCAAGATGGCGGCGTAGGTGGACGCACTGCACCGCCGCTCACAACCAGAGGGTTTAAACAACGAACACAATATCGAAAAATAAACAGCCAGAACAGACAGAATCGAACTGAAGGGAAGTCCGACACCCAGGAAGTTGGGGAGGACGTACATCCAGGCCGGTAAGGGGGCAGAACCGAACGGAGGAGCAGAGTGAGAGGCAGTTTGCCCGGAGGAACTCACCCCGGGAGCGCCTAAACAAAACACTACCCCGAGCAACGGGTGAACCTCGCAGGCCGGCGGCGTAACTGGAGAGGCCAGTGGGAACCAGCAGGGCCGAGACTGGAGGAAAAGGCAGTGGGGAACTGGGGAGCAGAGGGTGATAGGGAGTGGCGGTGAACGGCAGACGCCATTGCTCCCTCCCAGGCCCCGCCCCCAGAGGAAATGTCACAAAAACACCGACCCAGGTTGCCAGGCACCGACAAACACCTAAGACTCTGACAGGTGCGCCGAGATAAAAAAGAATGAAAATGGCCAAAATGAAAGATCAGACCAAATTACAACTAACGGACGAAGAGATAGCCAAATTAACAGATGCCCAGTTTAAAACACTGGT
Source organism: Micronycteris hirsuta (assembly GCA_004026765.1). Lineage (NCBI taxonomy): Eukaryota > Metazoa > Chordata > Mammalia > Chiroptera > Phyllostomidae > Micronycteris > Micronycteris hirsuta. The sequence continues at coordinate 22,290 of PVJI01024165.1, forward strand.
AATCAGGATGCTCACAAAACTGGAAGAAATAGTTGAACAAATGAACAATACGATAAAGATAACGGAGGAAGATTTACAGGGAACCAATA